>JANRMR010224246.1:0-17431 GCA_025434825.1 Bergia sp. 'catenularis'
TACCGTAAGTTACGGACCTCGTTTTTTTTCCTCATGGCCCTCGCGCTTCGCGCTTGGGTCATAAGAATGGAAAAAAACTCGGGTCCGTAACTTACGGTACGGACCTCGCACTCGGTTAATAAGAGGTATATATTTTACTTAACTTTTGTATTGATCCTCTCTTTTTTTCTCTCCAGAGGTCTCGGAAGTGGTGTTTTTAGCCCTGTTCTTCATAGAGATGTGTTTAAAGATGTATGGATTGGGAATTTCCCGTTACTTTTCTTCAAATTTTAATTGCTTTGACTGTGTGGTAAGTTCTTAGATGCTATCCTTTTGTTATTTGTGTCTTCAGAAAGATGTCATCTCAGTTTCTTTCAAAAATAACGAAGCAGTTCAATATTTGCTGTTGTCATTAAGCAAGCATGAAATATGACCTTTTATTTCCATTAAAAAATGTAGAATAAAAAGCTCATAATTGTAAAATATGCATGTAATTTTAAAAGTATGATGTCATTTCATGTCATGTCATAACAATCATATCACATTGCATTTTTGATGGATGGCATGGCAAGGCTTAACAAGTCATTACATTTTATGTTGTATTGCAATTAATTGTGTTGTATTGGGTTGTGTTTTGTGTTGTGCTGTGTTGTGTTGTGTTGTGGTGTGTTGTGTTGTGGTTTGGTGTGTCGTGTCGTGTTGTGTTGTGTTGTGTTGTGTTGTGCTGTGCTGTGCTGTGCTGTGTTGTGTTGTGTTGTGTTGTTGTGATGTGGTGTGGAGTGGTGTGGTGTGTTGTGTTGTGTTGTGTTGTGTTGTGTTGTGTTGTGGTTTGGTGTTGTGTTGTGTTGTGTTGTGTTGTGTTGTGTTGTGGTGTGGTATGGAGTGGTGTGGTGTGGTGTGTTGTGGTGTGGTGTGTTGTGCTGTACTGTGTTGTGTTGTGTTGTGGTGTGGATGGTGTGGTGTCTTGTGTTGTGTTGTGTTGTGCTGTGTTGTGTTGTGTTGTGTTGTTGTGGAGTGGTGTGGTGTGGTGTGTTGTGTTGTGTTGTGGTGTGGTGTGGTGTGTTATGTTGTGCTGTGTTGTGTTATTTATTGTGTTGTGCAGTGTTTTACTCCTGTGATATTTTCTCTTACGTCAGTTGCATATCTGGTGTTTGTGTTCTTCGTCAGGTAATTAAAGTTTTCGGTTTGTTTATGGTCGTGCTATGCTCATTTAGGTTTTGATGTCTAACTTAATTTGATTTTTTTTTTCTTTTATCAATAGGTCGTTATTTCTGGAATAGTAGAAATGCCTCTTCAATATGTTTATGGGGTCAATTTAGGAGTCAGCGTTCTCCGATGCCTTAGATTACTGCGCGTTTTTAAAGTTACAAAGTACGTGTGTTACTTTACGTCATCGTTGTGATAGTATACATGTTTATTTGTGAAGAAATGCTGAGCGCATTGTGGTAGTGCTTGTATTAGTGCTATCAAATTTGTGTATATTTATCAAACTTATCAGATAAATAAAGTTTAGGGTGTTGGGTAACCAGAATGATAGAATGACATGGACGGAAGTGTTGCTGTGTAATGTAAGATATTAGATTAGACTTATTCCGATTTTCAATAATATACATAATATATCTGTAGCTCAACTCGATGTGCTGTACAAAATTTTCGGTAAATACCCGAATTTCTAGTTTTGCGAAAATTCTGACATACACATATGAATTAGCCATTCGGGTGGGGATATTTGATAGCATTTAACTAAGGTGGTTGTCCCCAGGGTCGGGATTTGAAAAAGCATCTCCGTAAGTCACAGTGCCCCACGTCTGCGTCACCCCCTCGCTCCGGGTTAAGAATGATTGGCGTATTATTGTCTGTGGGCACTGGGTATAATATAAAAGTGGTTTATTACCTAATTAAAGATATGTAATTTCAATAAATAATGAAGTTTTCTGTTACTGTGACAACTAAAAGCTAAATTCTTTCCTGAACCAAGTGGCTCATAAGGCCGGTAAGGGAATGAAAGACACTAGCAGAAGTTGGTGTTCCGCTGGAACAACTTGAGTTAAGTGCCTTGCTCAAGGAAAGAACAAAGTTGTCAGGTCAGGGTTCGAACTCACGATCATTAAGCTACAAGTCAGACAAATTAACCACTCGACCACTGCGCCGGACTGCGGCTGAGAAACTAAGGTAACTAAATGTATAAAATTTCTCGCTTGTTGCAGACACTGGTCATCTCTAAAGAACCTGGCCACGTCGCTGGTGAGCAGTATAAAGTCCATTGTCAGCCTAATCTTCCTGCTGTTCTTGTTTATCCTAATCGCAGCGCTGCTGGGAATGCAGTTCTTTGGAGGAAAGTGAGTATTCCGTCTTTTGTTCCGTCACAAATCAGATTTTCTTTCAGACTAGACTGATATATACTGAAAATATTAAAACTAAAGGTATCAAAGATTTGCTCCAGGCTAACGCATAAGCCACAGTTTTATAAAAAATTACAATTCCCGCAAATCTGATTGACTCAGTCAATCCTATTATTCATTAATCTGCAGCAAGATCATTAATCGGACTCGGTCCGATTACAAGACCCTGTATTCGGACAACTGCAATTGGACAGTTGAATGAACCAATCACAACCAGAGTTCTTGGCTCTCTGACCAATCATCAACAAGAAAGTAATCAGTGATTAGTAAGAAATTACCTCAGAGACACAGTGTCCAAAACAAAATGGAGAATTTTACCTCCTGCAGCAACAGTTCATTTTATAAAATGGGTTTCAACTCAAATAAGTTTTTGTATCCAGTGGAAATGCCACAACACTTTGAAACACAACAGAATGAAGGCATGTACAGCTTAAACATCACAGTTAAAATCTTTTCTCTTTAACACATGTTTTTCTTATTTTCATATCAACTTGCCTGGCTTAACTTTTCCCTTATTTTCGGTAATTGTAATTTTTGTAATGAATTGATAATAAGACTTCATGACGTCCAATTCTGTCTGTAATCATTCTCGCACTAAACAAATCGGACTCGCGCTAGCGCAACACGCTCTTCCAATTTTGTTTAATCACTGGTGATTATGGAGTGAATTTGGACTCCACTCAGTCCTATTGCCATTATGAATAGCTGTTTTATAGACAGAATACTAGCGACTTACATTTACTATTTAGCACACAACCTTGAAATTTCAAATAAAATTAGTCCAAAATTCAATAGAGCACTGCACAATAAGTACCAAATAGTTTCAAAGAAATTCTGAAATGTTTTCCAACTCCACACAACTGTGCCGCGTTCTTGCGAATTATGGACACTTTGTTTCTGATGATATTATATTCTAATGAAGCAAATTGAAAGCAATGACGTTGTACTGACATTGGTTCAATAATAAAATTACTGGTTGTTTTTTCAGGTTTAGTAAAGAATTAACACCTCCGCGAACAAATTTTGATAATTTTCAAAATTCAATGCTTGCAGTATTTCAAGTAAGTTTGTTGGAGTTTAAGAAGAGCTGTACCTATTAATCCTATCTCTATTTTTAACGCGTTTTAGTCCTCCCAAGAATTTTTTGTTTCTTCAATAATAGTTGGTTATGTAATCCTTTCAAGTGGAATATCGTAGAATATGTTACGCGTAACCTTTATTTTCCGCATACACACTAACTTTAGGTTGTATAACGGTATGATTGTGCATCTAGCTTTTTAGATCTATTGAGAAACAGTATTAAATATACAAATAACGGTAATAATAATAAAAACTAAAATAATGCAAGATTCTGTCTTAAACGTTGCAATTACAGTACGGCTGGTTTATTTTCGAGGACAGTTGAGGTTGATTGCAGTTAAGAGTTCCAAAACGAATTTCTGGTTGGCCCGAAGGATAAATTATTGCAATAAAAACTGGTACTTGTAGCAAAGCTCAAAATATGCGTATGGAATTAACTGTAATACTGCCCCTTTGAAAGTATTCACTAGGTGGGTAAAACCTGTTTTAAGTGTAATTTCCCAACACCTCAGGGGCTTTGTTCAAAATATCAAACCCAAAGCTTGATACGTTGAAGATGCAGATGGACAAGAAGATAAACGAGTAACAACAGACTGTCAGAGGGTCATGGGTTGAGTTCCTGCCAGGGACTCGGAACTTTTTCTGAAGAAGCTGCAGACAACTTTCAGGTTATTTAACGCTTCCATCTCAGCTGCACCACTTACCAAAAATTGTACGATTCTTCTTTGTTACAGATATTAACCGGCGAAGACTGGAACGCTGTCATGTACAATGGCGTTAAAGCGTATGGTGGACCCAAAGAAGTTAAGGGCGTTGCTGTCAGTCTCTATTTTGTACTCTTAGTAATAGTAGGAAATTGTATCCTTTTTCAAAGCAGTAAGGCAACAAAAACCGCAGCATAATAAATGGACTATTCCACTCTGTTCCTCCTCATCTTATCCCATCCCGTCCCGTATTATCCTACCCTATATCTTTGTAATCTGTTTTATGTATTTATACCTTTTCGACCCTATTCCCATTTAACCGACAAAACCCTACTTTGCACGAGTACTACCTCCTCTTTTCGGTTCTTAAAATTTCAAGCATTGGTCAACGTGCTTTCAAATTAACACTTCCATAAAGTGTGCTAACTTGATAGTTAGCTCGTTTCCTTTTCAATGTGACTGTGTTTACCTCTATTAAAATTTGAAACGGGGCAAAAAAACAGCAATACAAATTTCTGGTACCGAAGTTCCTTGACGTGACCCCCAGATACTCTATTGAACGTCTTTTTGGCCATCGCTGTGGACAATTTAGCGAACGCGCATATTCTTACTGAGGACGAAGAAGCAGAACAGCAAGAGAGAGAAAACAAGAGGTCTATCAACAAGGAGAAGTATGTTCCAAGTCCAAAAGAGGAAAATGAAAAGAAAAATGGCTGGACCATAGCCAAACGACCTCTTCCAGCTATGCTTACTTTGAACCACTTTAAGAAAAATAATAACAAACAGAAAGAAGGAGAAAGTCCCGAGGAGAACCTAAGTGCAGTAGGGTATGTTTTTAATTGTCGTTATTTTTCAAAATTGCAAATAATCTCTATATCTCATCATAACCAGTTATTGTGAATTAAATCAAGGGCTTCATATTTCTCAGTTTATCTTTTGTCAAATGTCACCCTCGTTAAACAGAGGCTGTTGTATTTAGTGAATAAACCCCTCAAAGTTTTTTTTAATCGAGCTATACAGACCTGAGGCGGAAGAAGTGTCCGAAATGTGAAAATTTAAGGACATTTTTTCAGACGAGGACCTGTATAACTCGATACAAATGTAGCACAGAGTGGGTTTATTTAATTTACGATTCAACAATACTTTTCTCAATTTGAACGACAAAGTGCGCGGAATGGACGCGATGAAGTAAAGGCAAAATTTGTATTTTTGTGGTATTGAATTATTAACTAGTTCCGTCTTCTTTTCTTTTGTCGCTTTTCCGAACTTAGAAGCTGATTTTTGGCCATTATACAGCAAAAAGATAACAATTTTAAATGCTTTCGAGTGGTTGCAGATATTGGCCCTGCTGTATCGAAAAATACTGGTTCTGCAAGTGTGCATCATTTGATCGATTCTGACCAATAGCATTACGCGTTTTGACCATGAAAATTCTTGTTGAATTACAATGTATTAAATTGCGTTGTATTGTATGGCTTTGCATTGTATTGTGTGGCTTTGCATTGTATTGTATAGCTTTGCAATGTATTGTGTTGTACTCTATTGTTTTCTATTGTGTGGAATCGTACCACATAACACTTTATTGTATTGTTTTTTATTGTATGTTCTTTTACCGTAAGAGTAGTGAGTCAAAAAGGTTTGAGCGAGTTACACCTTCAGGTTCGCAAAGCTCAAAACGAAATCAATTCTTTCTTCTAAAGGAGCCCCGCAATCAACGGAGACAGGAGAATTTCTAAGGTAGGAACAGATGCCCTTTATTAATTTTTGCTCTTTTGGCATGTCGAGCTCTGTATTATTGCAGTTGATTTATTTACTACAAAATAAGTTGTCCCTCCGAATCATTCATAAATGAACCATAAAACTCGGCTGTGACTTGTAAGTTATGGAAATAGCACTGGTGCTGATTGGAGTCCTATTCGGTCTGTAATCATTTAAAGGGAATCTTTCACGGCTGAACACTTGATTTGATCTTTTTCCAAAAGTTGCATTTTTACGGTATTTATCCAAAGAATTAGAAAAAATAATATCTTAATCCACTAAAATGCATTCTAAAGCAATTTATCTGTTTGCTTTCCGGCCCAGAACATAAAAGTTGATAACTATAATCCAACTTAATCACCCCCTAAAACAGACCATTCGTGCCATTAACCTCTTGAAAAACTCCGATTGGTATCTGAACAGCGTCTGTTTATATATATTTTAGCCTGAAATGGTTTTCTTGTCAATAAAAGTTTAAGCATGCGCAAAACCGTGAAACAGTCCTTTTAAGTTATAGCAAAATTGGACGACCGCGACGCAGATAACAGTAAAATTACCCATAGTTGAGCAAAAAGTTCATTTTAAACTATCTCTGTTACTTTTCCCCAAGAAATAGAATTCATTTTAAGTTAACTTTAATCCGAACTAATACATCTCTGTAGCGTTCTTTGTCTTTGTAAGTGTAAGTGTCTCTCTTAATTTATCACAACATACGGTGTGTTGGTTTCTTTCTGTAAATTGAAGGGTCTGAACAAAAGAATCCAACGATACCAACGTGAGATGAAGACTCACCCTCCTCATACAGAGGAGGGGCAAGAGGATTCTACAAATGAACAAGGTCGCTCGAACCACCAGTTCTCTGACGATGCAAACTTGGATGAACCAGCTCCAAAGACTCCGGATGATCCACTTCGAAACAACCTGGATGATCCAGCTCTGAAGAATCTGGATGATCCAGGTCCAGAGACAGCGCAAATCCAACCTTTTCCACAGGAGATAGAAGATAAGACAAAGGATACTACAGATGGCGATGAGACTGATGTTGGCAATGCTGCTGACGTGTATGCGCAAGATGGCCTTAGGAGAAGAAAGATTAAGGGAAAGAGAAGAATGACACGAGGAGCTTCTGAAGAGGAAGGGGACGCGAGAGAGACCGGTGACGAGGACGAAGGTAAGAAATAAAGGACGAGATGGACACTCACCCCAAATCACCAGCTTTGAGAGAGGTAGCAAGATCTAGACTCAAACCCCATTGTTAAAAAGGTAGATTAGGTAATACAGCGGATAAAATGACCTAGATGAATATGTGTTACCCGTATCTTGAAAAACTGTGCCTTAGATCATGAAAGTGATGGCCGAGGCCGTAAGCTGAGGTTACGAGATTTAAGATTCTCTGGCACAGTTTATCACGACACGGACAGGCCCTATTTTGCAGAGAGCGGTGAACTTCTAATATATAATATATAATATATAATATGTAATATATAATATATAATATATAATATGTAATATGTAATATATAATATATAATATATAACATATAACATTTTCACGATATAAAGGTATAAGAAGTAAACTTCGTTAAAAGTATCAGTAACTATAGTTTCACGCTGGAGGCAGTCTTCAGACTAAAATGTACATACAGAAGTGCTGTACAATATCCCAAGTAGTTCCTTCTGAGCGATAACCCTAGAAAGAAAATGGGCCCACATGGAGGAAGAGAAAAAATCTCTGACCCCGGCGGTAACCTTACTGGCTCATGACCCCTGACTTACTGGTTATCCCCTCATTCACATGTTCATTGCTGTACTTTACCACCTTAATTACCCACAGCCAGCTCCCAGCTGTCCTAGTAGCTCAGTTGGTAGAGCAACGGTGATCTGTTCCGGAGGTCGTGGGTTCGATTCCCGCCGGGATCAGAGATTTTTTCTCTTTCACTGTGTGAGCCCATTTCCTTTCTAGGGCTATCGCTCAGAAGGAATTGCTTGGGATATTTGTATAGCACTTCAACTTAACACATTTAAAAATAACTACATCTGTTTATTAGTGTTTACTGGTTACGCCTTGACTAAAATTTGCACACATTGCAGTTACTAAAATATGACTGCTTAAAACTTGTTTTCAGGATGGCTTTAGTAGTTCAGATATTTTGTTTAAAAGGTTTGCTTTGCAGCTTTTCAAAAAAAAAAACCAAAGCTTCTCTGCTAGGCACAAATTGCATTGTTTGGAGCCGCTTCTGTTGGAATTGGCTTGTTTCAGGATAGACTATTTGATTGTGTAATTGATATCTGCCTCTTTCAATTTCCATTCCTGTTGTGATAGTGTTGCCTTTTTTGGAGATCTCTCGTTGTTAAATGAAAACTTGTAGTTCCGAAATCTTGTTTAAAAGGCGTGTTCAGTCATCCCTTTGTGCATGAGTCACTGTCTTTTTTGAAATAGTGCATAACGCATAAAAGTCTAGCTTGATGGGTTCTACATTTGCTTCAGAAAAAAAAACTATGTAGTCATTGCGTTTGACTGCAGTAATTCAATATCAGCTAACCATTTTTATATATATGTTTGCAGATAAAAACATCACATCAGCGAATTTCCTACGTGCTCTAAAAGGTGGCAAGCTTGGTAGACGTCGCAGAGCTCGTGTGCGGAGTGTCCCCATGATCAAAACAAGGACGATGTTCATTTTTAGCCCCGAGAACTGGTAAATATTTCATTCTTCTATTCTTTCAGTTGACAACAGTACAATATATATATATATTTGACCACAAATTGCTGAGTCGAAGGACAACGAAGGGTACGATTAGGTAGGGAACTCATAAAACAAGAAGCCGAGTGCTGCAACGTCAGCCCTTAAGTTGTTAATTTGTCTCTTCTTTGCTTCATTCACCATTCAGTATTTGTTATTCGGATTTAAATGTGATGGAGTGTGAGCACCAGGCACAAGTGACTTCAGTTTTGAGGCCTAATAAATAAGATATGAAGTTATGTTCCCACCATTACGTCGTCAAAAGACCCGAAGACTGGGATTTTGATATTAGAATTTTAAACATAACAGTGGAAAGAAGGACAGTTATGTGCAGCATTCGCAGTTGTGTTTTGTAATTAAACCTTTCAGGTCTCTGCCGTTCTAGATAACGTCGCCGTCTTGGTCTTGTAAACTCCCTATTGACTTTGTATCCACCGTGAAGTACTAAGCGAATGGCTCGTTTGATGAAGAAATTACCTGTCAGGCCGTTGGGTTTCCTTCAGCATTGTTGAAACACTCGATTGTTGGCTTTCTAAACAAGTTCCCGCCAAAATGCTGTTTGAACATAGCTTGGGCCTGCTGCTTAGCAGAGAAAATGATGCTTAAGTCTTGTAAGTCAACAAATCAGGATTTTCTGAAGGCGATTCTGTACATTTAGATTTCCCAGTGCCGCCATCGTGAAATAAGGAGCATACGATTGCAGTTTGTCTGTTAGCGAACGAGAGGGTCCTGGCACTGGAACCGTGACACGTGACATTTCAAAACGGCGTGGCCGAGAAGTTCAAAAGTGAAAAAGCTTTCAGAAAATCCCGATTTGTGGACATACTTAACTAATGCATCGTTTTATGCTATTCAGCAGACTAAGTTACATTCAAAGAGACTTTTGGGCGCAGCTGAATGAAACAGCCGAGGACTCTCAATTTTGACTATTTGATTCACGCCTTCAATTCACAATACTCTATTCTGTGACTCATATATTACCTTTTTGACTTTAGGAACGGTCGTTATTTTAATGGTCGAGTGTGGAGAAAAGAATGGTTGGGTAGCAAAAGATATAAGGGTTTTTGGCAGGTTTTCTTTAGAGTGGAAGTTTTTTCCTTTCAATCCCGTGCTAAATAGTCACCAGCCTCTAACTGCTATGTTCTTTATTTGTTATTTCTTCCAGCTTACGACGCGTATGTCACCAGATAGTGAACATGAGGCACTTTGACAGTGTCATGTTGGTTGTCATCTTCCTCAGTAGCATATTGATTGCAATAGAGAATCCAGTGGATGAAGATGCCAAAATAAACAAGGTATATGCACTAGGTGGCTTTGTGAATGAGAGGGAAACTGGGTTCGATTGTGTAAACGTATTTTTATTCACCACTCTAACAATGAAAAGAGGCATGGAACCGTCGAGTCAAAAAATCCCAGAAGGCAGTAAGGTCAAACACTTCTGAACTTTCATGTTTAGGACATCTTTAGTGCGATAAGATACAGATTCGGAAGGTAAACTCCATTTGATCAAAAGTAAATGTATCAAATGCCAGCGGAATTTGGAGAAGGCGGTTTTAAGAAATAGCACCTTCTACTTTAGGAGAGGTGTTAACCACTGTTCACAAAATAAAAAAAATCAACTCCTCAACGACCCAAATGTTATATACTCATTGATTTGTGTTTTGTCAGAAGTTTAAAGGCCATGATAACTAAATAGACCAGTTTCCTATTCCCAGTTGCCGCTGATTACAATAACTATAGACTCGTTTTTGCAGTGTTAGCCTCAACTTGATGTTAAATATTCATAAATTCCAATGTGGATATGAGCTATTCACAACTCTGTGTATTGCTGGAGATTCAGATCTCGCCGGTATTTATGTAGATTCAACACCAAGTTGAGGCTAACACTGTACAAACGAATCTGTTGTCACTGTAATCAGTGGCAACTGGGAATAGGAAACTGGACTATTGAATACATTCAAAACTCTGACACATCTTTTCAATACGCAAGTAAATCACAAACAGCATATTTGCCATTTCTACAATCTGTCTTTCGAGAAGCACTGCTACAAATGCGAAATGTACATGAACGATTTAACGTGTACAAATAGCCCATTTCCGAAGATTTCATACATTTTCTGTATTTTATCGCACGAACCCTCGACGTCAAGTCAGTATTCGCGGTTACTGGAGCGTAATTCGGAAAAGGGCTATTGTGATGTGATTCAGAAAAGGCACTTTCCTAACTGTACTGTTTCTTAGACGGGATAAAATAACACGCATTGTGCTACAAATGAACCTCCAGATTTTTCTATTAATTTGAATTCTCCAAAGTCAAGGAAAATGGCAAGTTTCGTCTAAATATACATGCATAGAAATTCAACTGATCTCTCAATGGAAGGAGTCTTAGCAAGATTCAGCAAAGACTAAAATTTTTGATTTTCTATACTTCAATAAAACTGAGTTTTATTATGTGCTTTTTCAGCTCAAATTGCAGCCAACGTTCACAAAAAAATAAATAAATTTTAAAAACCTATTGTTTAAGCGAAAAAATCAGTGAAAATCAAGACATAATGTGTCGCACAAAACCACAACATTCCTCTCAATGAATGATTTGTGACACAAGTTATAACACGACAGATTTTAAAAATCGTTACACGTGGTACTACTGTGATCACTTGGCATGGTTTACAGTTTTTTGTCAAGTTTTAATGCTTTTCCATAGCTTGACTCCACCACCCCGCTTCGGCCTTTATAGGTATTTATGGTTAAACAGGAGTTTCAGCTTCTGTGCATAAGATCAATACGTTTGCCTGCTGTGCGATTACCCGCCAGCTGTTAGACCTTTTTTATGTTTATATTTTAGAAAATCTTACAGCTTGTTCAATTCAGAGTTACCTAACGTTTTTCCCCCATCTAATCGCAGGTTTTAATCTACTTTGATTACGCCTTTACTGCTATTTTTGCACTGGAAGTGGTTCTTAAGGTAAATAAGACCTAAGGTATTTATTATACAATTTATTGTACAACTTATATAACGTATATATTTATTTTTGTTATATAAATCTTGATGAAACATTAGCAGTCAGGATTTCTCTCTGTTCTAAAATCTTTCACTGAAAGCACTGAAAATAAATCATATCCTCACATCGAGAAAATACCCGAATTGCAGTATTTGGAAAATCATTGGAAATTTTTCGAAAATCTTCGGAATCTTCTTAAGTTGTTAGGAAAATTTTCGGAAGTGTTTGGCAGAGTAGGGCCGTACGTTTTACCTAAATATATAAAATAAACAGAAACACAGACAAACTGAAGCACACAAAAATTTTAGAAATATGTTTTCGAACCCGCTGGCCAATGAAACGCGGGACCTGGGAAGAAGATTCTGTAGCCTTTTTTAGACGTTCTTTGCCGAGTCGGACCGTTAACGTTTATTCTGGACTACAGGTTATCGACACAGGAGTAATACTGCACAAGGGAGCTTACTTCCGTAATCGGTGGAATGTTATCGACGCGTTTGTAGTGGCTTGTAACATTGCCTCGCTGAGTTTAATGTAAGTTACTTAATTATAATTATAATAATACTTTATTAAAATATCCCAAAGGGATGTTCAGAAATTAATAACATACAATGATTAAAATTTAAAAGGGAACAAAACATATGGCTAAAATGCGTTTACGAAAAAGGAAGACCTAAGATGCGTTATAATATTCTTGTGGATTACGCTGTTGAAAGGGTTCTTACGGTACCTTCAAACAGTTGCGACCAAAATGTTCTTTGAGCATAGCTGAAATCTGCTGTGTAGCAAAAAAAAAGCCAAATAGTTTAGTTTTACAAGTGCATAATTGATTGATTGCAGTTTTTATATTTCGGACTTCCACACAGCGCCATCTTGAAAAGTCACAGATTAATTAGGCAAACGAGGTCCAAGTCCTTTCCTCGTTTAGTAGTGGCTTAGAGTACTGGGTCGAGGGTAGAGTAGCATTTAACGATCCTGTGAGGCGATTTTGACCCACTGAGCATTGTAAATAGATAATTATTTCATTTTGTTCCTTGTATGGGGAAACTTGGCTGTCAAGTACCGAATGCGTAATTATTAGATTGGAAGATAAGAGTGATATACAGGGAGGCCAGCTGGTAGTTTAAACTGTTATCATAAGAGACCCTGATAACCTTCTAAAAGCTTTTAAAATGGCTGTTTCACGGCTTTGCGCATGCTCAAGATTTTATTAACAAGAAAACCATTTCAGGCTAAAATATCTATAAACAGACACTGTTCAGATACCAATCTGAGTTTGTCAAAAGGTTAATCCCACGGATGGTCTGTTTTAGGCAGCGATTAAGTTGGATTATACTTATAGTTATCAACTTTTATGTTCCGGGCCGGAACACAAACGGATAAATTGCTTTAAAAGGCATAAAACCTTAACAGAAGTGATTGATCACTGTCTTTTTAGTGGATTAAGATGTTCTTTAAAATTCTTTGGATAAATACCGTAAAAATGTAACTTTTGGAAAAAGATCAAATCAGTGATTCAGCCGTGAAAGATTCCCTTTAAATGCCTAAAAAATGCATAATATTATTAAAAAATCATTAAATTTGAAATATAAAAATAAGTAAACATTGTAAGCTTTAAAAAAAAATGGGACATGAAGTTTACAACAGGGTTTATTGTCATTATTTTCATATCCGTTGACAGGCATCAAGATGATGATCAAAAGCACGGAACTGGTACTTCTACGGTCAGAGCTCTTAGAGTTTTTCGAGTTCTCAGGCCACTGAAGAGTATACATAAGATAAAAAAGCTGCAGGTCAGTTTATGAACCGTTAGAGTCACAAAAAGAAAAATAATAAAGGGAAATGAATAAAAGGCACGGAGGCGGGAGGGAGTTGAGCTTATAGAGAAGTGAGGGGAAATGTAAATTATGAGAGCAGTAAGTAAAATGAAATGAACAATGTGCTTTGTGCTCTTCTGTACAATATTGTATTCCTTTACTTTGGCACCCGAAAAATTTTACCAAATCAGAAGATAAGGGAATATATCTACGAAAAGTGATTTTTGAGTGTGCTTGTTTGTTTACGCGCGTGTGTGCGTGTGTGGGTGTATGTATTTGTTTACGTGTGTGCTTACCACGTGCAGGAGTGCGCCCGTGCGTGTGTTTGCGTGTTTATGTGTAAGCGTTATCTGTGTTGGTGTGTCTAACGATGAGAGCATGCGTTGTATACTTAAGACCAACTCGAGTTGTTGTAAGAGCCTGGATGAAGTGAAGGTATAGAAAATGTAGTTTCCTTGCAGTTGCTTCCATCCTGATATCGACAGTAAAACATAGATTTTTGTTTTTGTATTATGAAAATTATGTTGTTATAAGCAAGACAGTGGAAACGGAACTGATTAAACAATAAGTTAAAACTGAAATCTGTTTTGTATTTACATATTTCAAAGAGAGTTGTCTTCTTCAGTGCTGCCTTTCCAGACCGATAGGAATTATGGGAAGTAATAGTGCAGTAGAATTCAAGTTTTTGCTTAAATGTTTTTAAAATGCTTACCTTACTAATGCTTTTGTAATCAGTGGATATAACAAAGGGTCGGTAATGCGTATTCTAAGTAAAATAGCTTCTAAACCCCGTGTTTTAACATATCGTAAGAAAGACCAAGACGATAAGTTAATTGTTCCCTGGGTTGTTACACATGGCCCAGGTGCTAAGGAAACTAGAGATTTTGTTCAGCTTGGCACTAAAATTTTGAACAAGTCTGAAGTTTGGAAGGAATCGGGGGCAAAAGTTATGGTGTGTACGCGTAGTGCTGCCAATCTCAGGGACCTTTTGTACAAGCGTAAGGCTTTTTCATTGTCTGTCCCCGGGGATAACAAAGGTACGATTCTGTGCAAACGGAATAGATGTCAATCTTGCGGATTGATGAATCAGTTAAGTATTGTTACTAGCACCTCCAATGGCAGAAGTTATCGCACTAATTGTGACGCAACTTGCACTACGAGATGCTTGGTTTACCTTGCGGAATGTAGTTTTTGTAAAAAGCAGTACGTAGGTAACACGACACAATTATTGCGTGATCGCATCACTGGACACAGAAATAACATCGAGTCAGCCCTTAAATGCCATCTAGTTTCGTACAACACCATATTCAATAAGACCTTTAAATTCACAGTCATTTGTAAATCGTCACCGGAGAAACTTAATGAATTAGAAACTATCTGGGTAAGCAAACTTGGTACTTTGGAACCTGAGGGCCTTAATAGAGAAAGTCCGTGTGCAATACGCACCGGAATTACTTAAGAACATACCTTGTAAATACCAGCATGTACTTGCTGGTATATAAGAGCGATGATCACTGTTACAAATCAATACACTGACGAGGACCGAAAGGTCGAAAGGCCTTTGTAGCGCATTAAAATTGTGGCTGTATGGCGTTGATTTATTTGTTCACTTTAGTAGTTTTCGTTATATCGGGGTTCGTTATATCCGGGTTAATATGTGTCATACAAATTACTGTAATTTTGCCGGACCCAGAAAGATTACTTCGTTAAAACGGGGACTTCGTTATATCGGGGTTCCCCTGTACGCTACATGAAGAGATTTTTGTGTCACAAGTATGTCTCCTCGTACAAGCTACGAATACCTGATGACCTAGTTTAAGAACCCATTTTGTGTAACTTTGTTTACAAAAAGGTCTGAACTTCACAAGTAGAATTATACATGGAACGATCTTGCGCTGAGAGTGATCTTAGTTTCGTTTCGAAACCGCGGTTCTTATACAAATTACAGCCGGTTTGTATCCATCCCAAAAGCTGTAAATAGTACCTCACGTTTCAGTCGATATTGATATTGATTTTTCATAAAAGAAGAACAAATTGGTTGCAAGGTTTTAAAGCAACCTCGGCTCCTCACGAGATTACATTTTAAAAATAGCTGGTCACCTTATCTTCTTTATGTTGGTATAACCAGTTTTATACGATTACTGATACATACTGAGCTATTAAAAAGTGTTCTTTAGAGGTTGTTGCATTGCAAATTTAGCATTGTGAAGAAGCGAATGCAGTCTCTCAGCTCAAATCATGTATTTGAAATATTTTGATATATCAAAATACGGTTTTTATCGGTTATTAACCCTCATTATTCAGCCGACCATCATTATACGTCAGACTGGTCAGGATTTTACAGGCTCAATTTAAACAGCAAGTCTGGGCTAACAATCTATTCTCATAAAATTTGCTGACGCTTTAATACGTTACCGGAAAATAATTAGCAAACTGTTTTCATTCTCTGAAACATAATAGAAATGAAATTACATCCCTAACTTTGAGAAAGCAAAGCTTCTTGGATAAACAAATGAATTGCGTGGTTATTATCCTGTTTACATCAAAAAGTCTAAATCCATTTAAAAAAAAATGTTCAAAAATTGATTTAAAAAAAACAATCTTGAGAGTGAAAGTAAAATATAATTTGAATTATCCATATATAGAAACAGCTGCTATATTTTCAAACAATTAAAATCCGTCTGTCTGATTTTCTCAACAAAGTGCTTTTCCAGGTATATACTTGAGCTCATTTAACAGAAAGTTTAGTGTCAGATTATCATCTACGGTAAAACACAAAAAAAAAGATCTGCTTCATGTATTTTTATAATATTTCATATGCCAACCGAACAAATGCCAATTAAATAGAAAAAATAAATGCGTGCAACTTCATTTGAAACGACTCAACTGTTTCTCTCAACATTATAATTACTGGTCATTTCCTGTTGGATTTATTAGAGAGCATGGGTGATTATCCAGCACAAGACATGCTGAAATAAATGACTTTTATGTATATAATAAATCCCTTAACTAAATGCAAATTTCATTCTCAAAGCTGAGCGGTAAGAAAACTTTGATAAATTTTGATGCGAGTTGACAGTTTGAGCTAGTCTGTGTTTCATAAAGCAACTTTTCTGTGGTTGTGTTCTCCATACTTAGTTGTCAAGGAATAGAGGTTTGTATATGGCCATTTCAGTTTTATATTAATATATACTGATCTTGTTGAAGCGTATTGGCTGCATCGTCTAAAAGCCGAGTGAACTAACTTCTATGGTTGAATACGTCGAATGCAGCTACATTGAAATAACCAAAAGGATAATTACTCTACGTACCTTTTCAGGGTTGAACATTTTCAGTATGACAAGTGACAGATAAATGCCACTCGTGATTGTGATGAAACAGACAAAAGCGAAATCATTTATGTCTCCCGTATTCAGTTCTTTGCAATGTTTCTTAAGTGTCCGGATGTTCTTGATTCTCCCTTCACGTAAACTTGCATTTGAACTGTTCTCAGTGAAATATAAAATTGATAATTTTAATTCTTGTTCAGTACGTTTGTTTCGCAAAACTGTCTTTAAAGAATTGGTGTTTCTAAACTGAAACTGCCAAGTATCTAAATGTTAATTTTAGGTCAGTCTTTATGTACTCGGGCCGCACACCTACAAATTAGCTGGCTGCATGTGGTAAGCATCTCATATCACTTTTCTTTGATATACCATCCTTGAACTCGCAAAACATAAAATGGAACTTCTTCTATAAGTTTGACAGAAACATCTGGCCTTCGGCTTTTCAGGTAGCAGTTTATGAAATTATAAAAGGTTAAAAACGTTTTGGTCAAAATTTGTAACCTCCGTACCGCCTTTAAAAACAGTAGTATTCAAGTGCGTCCCCGCCCCCTTTTTTCAACTTGAAGCAACTCAGGAAAAATTCAAAATTAGAGCACCAAGAACCCCACCCTAACCGTTGTTGG
>JANRMR010224357.1:5557-17427 GCA_025434825.1 Bergia sp. 'catenularis'
TACTGGCACAATATGACGTCAATAGGTTTGCACAATACCGGTGATTATACTGACTGTCACGACATGTTTACAATACGAGGCCTACACTGTAACAATACTGTCACAATATGGGATTTTCCTTCCCTTCTTTCCTTCGTTTCCAAAGTTCAAAGTTCAAAGTTCGTTTTTTTCTTTTTTTTCCTTTTTTCCCTTATCATTCTTCCTTCTATTTTCACACAATACGTTTTGAATCGAAAAACAAAATGGAAAAAATTGTTAGTGAGTATCAATAAATACCGGCGAGACCCGAGTGTAACGTTCTTTTCTGGTTAACAGGTGAATCGATCACTGGGCCTCGTGGCCCTAAAGGGTCCAAAGGGGAGAGGGGGCCTCCTGGTAATGCTTCTACTATCGCTGGTCCCCAAGGGCCCATGGGACCCAAAGGGGAGTCAGGACCCATCGGACCAACTGGAGCCCAGGGCACAGCAGGGAGAGACGGGCTCGATGGAAGCCCAGGCTTACCCGGTACACCCGGCAGCCCAGGAAGAAGAGGTCTTATAGGCCCTGCTGGTCCACCTGGACGTCCGGTAAGAAAATCGTAGAGAGACACGGAACAAACTTGAATGCCTTTAGTTTCAGGATTTGGTCAATTGGCAGCAGTTTAATAGTTAAATCTCAATCAAATGTATGTCTAGTACATTGCGTATAAAGCGATATTCGTTTGATCTTGAAAAACTTGTTCACTGCTTATTTACTTTCTGCCATGTCAGGAAAGATGAAAACAGTAACACTTTAGTGGTTTTTAGTCAAACTTTTCGTTTGTGTTTGGATTTAAAATGTGTAGTTGTTCGTTCATAGTCGAATGGAACGAAACTTCATTAGTTCTGTACAGGAAATTGTAATCAAAACACATCGTCAAATGAACCAATCAGATGGGACGTGCGATCCCCGAATGTTCGGAGAACCAATCAAAACACAGCGTCAAATGAACCAATCAGATGGCAGTGTGACCCTCGAGTGTCCAGAGAACCAATCAAAACTCCAAAGACTCATTTCGTGTTTGCCTGTTTTCGTTTCAATATCTGAGGGTGTACAAAGTTCTCTACTTATTTTATGTATAGAACTATAAAATAAATAGTTTCCAGGGGATGGAGGAGAGAGAAGGGGAAGATTGCTACGCAGGACTCCGCCAATGAGGTTGAAAAACGAAAGTGATTAGTTTCGGCACGAACTGTTGACTTTACAAAGACTTGTAAGTTATTAGAGTATTTTATCTGGGATCAAGGCCAGGCTTGAGCACACGCTTTTTATAAATATGTTGTGAAACCGGTGAATGTAAGAGTGAAAGCTTGTTCACTCAACCGTATCCTTGATGTGATGCGAGATTCAGAATTGCCTGGTTTCATAATCCCAGCTCCGCAGATAATAATGACTATAGACTTGTTTTTACAAAGCTAGCCTCATCTTGGTGTTGAATATACATAAACATCGGCGAGATCCGAATCCCCAACAATAAACAGAGAGGTGAAGAGCTCATACCTACATTAGTAGTTATGGATATTTAACAGCACTTCGCGGCTAACACTTTCAAGCGAGTCTGCAGTCATTGTTATCAGCGGCAACTACGAGACTGGACTGTTGCATAAAGGACAACTTACATTAAACCCTTTTATCCACACTGCAGTCTGATGAAGGAACCAAACTTCAAGTGCAAATAGATGACCTAAATGAACGCCTCCGCGATTTAGTGGATAGAAGTAAGTCTGCTTCAGCAACAAACATCACCACCCCTCCCCTCTGTGCTGTACCATCAGCAAGATCTGGCACCCGTTTCTAGGAAGGCAGTAAAACAGGTCAAATATTCTCAGTTATCATTACTCCTTAGACTCGTTCTTAAACTGCTAATTACGAGATTCAGACCAAGCTGAATTTGTTTATTTTTCTCTCAGCGCAGACCGAGATACTCATGTTCATATCTACGAGTACAAACTTTACTGCTATAAGCCACTTATATTGCACTTTCAGCTCAAATCGACCAAATCTAATTACGCCGTTGATATAACCCCGGGGGTTCAAGCGCCCCATCAGTATTGTGCATATTGTGTATTTATTTTTTTTCCGCATCAGTGTTGTGTATTGTGTACTTTATTTTACAATTTTTAAATATTCATCAAAACAGGCAAAAATAGAAAGTCGTGTTCACTTTGTTTTCGTCTGCCTTATTTATTGTATGTTTGCTTTAATTTTACGACAATGAGCGCGAAACATAAACAGCTGACACTACAGATTGTGTGCAAGAGGGTGACAGACCTACACAGCTTGCTTGCTTTGAATTTCTTACTGTTTTAGTTTGCTTAGTTTCATTTAATTTGCTTTCTGAGGGTAAATAAAGAATTCTTACTGTTGATTGGCAGTTAGGCTTTGTCGCAAAATTTTGTTTCGATATTGGACTGCGAAGATGCGGGAAGTGTTCAATATGCAGGCGCGTAGCCAGGATTTCTCATGGGGAGGTGCGTGTGGAGACTTTTAGGGAGCTCCGGGGGCATGCCTCCCAGTTAAAATTTAAGGAAAAAAATTGGGCTACTTTAGACTGCATTTCGTGCATTTTCACGGTGGAAAAAGAGAATATGGAGTGGTCAAAAGAAGAAAAAAAAGGCAGTTCATCTGTGCTTTTTTCTTAAGTTCAAATTTTTTAAACCGGAATAGTTCTTTTCAGGCGGAGTACGAAGCGTCCGTTCCGTGGGAGGGGGGAGGGGGGAACGGAATCCTTTACATGCTATGGTTCTCAAAGTTGTAAGCCGTTGCTGGATTTTTCAGAAGATTTATTGTTGGTTTTCATAAGGAGAAATGTGTGTTCTTGGTGTGTTCGAATTTCATACCAGTGATCATTTTATTATGTTTCACAGGGTCTGCAAATACCGACAGAATCCGGTTCTTAAATTGCAGAGCTACTTCCCAAAAGTTTGGTTAAAAGAACTTACGCTTGTATACTTTGTAAGATTTATGAACATATCTGTGTAGATTTTCGTTGTTTTCATGTTCGCTGCATGAGATCTGAATGGTTAATTCGCATATCCGCTCTGCCAAGCGAAAATTGGGTGCAGTTTTTTGATCAGATGTGTACAACAAAAACATGCAAAGAACATCTCTTGAGGATATGTTGCAGAATTCAAATTGAGAGCTGGTGGCTCTCAAACTGTTTGCTTCCTCTAAAGTACTCATAATTTATAAATATTTTGCCCCGCTACGTTGATCAGCGGCAGCCGGTCACGGCGGCTGTAAATTTCGTATCTCCAACTATTTTGTTTATTGTCTGTTATGCCAGTTCCAAGCTATCAAATTCAGATGCACTCGAGGCAAATAGGTCGCTGCCCGGTCTGGGCATGTTATTTGCGCCCCAGTTTGGAACCTTCTCCCCAGTAATGTAACAGCCGAACCAAGCCTAAAGTCCGCCATAACAGCTTTTCGGGTCCCTGGCCACCTGCGCAGGCTATAACATCTGCCATCTATGCGGCCGCTTAGTCATTAGCGCAAGCTACATTAAGCGAAATTTATTTAAGAATCTTGTTGAAACATTTCTTATTAAATGTATCCTCTTTAATAAACGCCGGGGGCTAAAGAACCCTTCACACCCTCCCCGAGATGAATCCGAGGAAAAGCATCAATGGTAAACTGGTGGTCTTGATTGATGGTGAATATTTACGTTTTATGTAAATGCAAAAATATACTTATTTTCTTTCATTATTCCATCTGAAACACCATTACCCGTTAATTACTTTTCAGTGAACCGTTGTAATTGTCGGAGGGGAGTCGAAGGACCGAAGGTTCAGACTCGGAAACCGCCCACAACACAGTCAACACCAAGAGATATCTTCGCCGAGCCTGCACTATAGGTGGTCTGCGATTATGGGATCACATGTTTTCTCTAGTTCAGTTAGGGAAAGACCATTTGATCATTTTGGTGTCGGTGCCACCGAAGGGGTGTGGTATAGGGATGCTGGAGATTGGGGGTGGGGTGAGGGGGGGAGGTGGTGGTAGAGGGAGTCTCAGTTTTTTTTCCTTATTCATTCTTAAGCTCCATTCTTTTGCAGTTGTTTCTCTCCGTCCCTTGCCATATCTTTTCTTTACTCCCCCAACCAGATACAAAATCAAATGGTCGTTCCTTCATTCTCCCGAAATCAGACGAGGGTATATTGTTACATGTACTTGTACTTTCTGCTCACAAACACTGTAAGCATCTGTCCTTTGAACATCAGATGTATCAAATTTGAGGTGTACACGATACCTTTTCCTAAATGTAAAAACAACGCAATTCTGGATAAGCTTCAGGGTGATTGTGTTAGTAAATGATTTTGTATCTTTCATGAACTGAAGGCCACTTTGAGATAATTAGCGCTGGCTGAAGTACACGAAAGAACTTCCGCTTAGTCAGTGCAGAAAGTTTTTTATTACTGGTTTAGAAATTGAAAAAAGGTAACCAGATGTTTGAAACGTGCGTTATCTTAAAGATGGCTTAATTACAATCCTACGCGAATGATAAAAGATGTGTTCCAGAGCTGGTGTTGATCTGTGAATATAGAATTCCAGGAGCCTTCAAGGAGCCTTCAAGGCCTACCCAAGGACTTTTCAAGGGGTGCTCTTAGCAATTTAATTTAGTTTACAAGTGTTTTCATCGGTCACTAAAGCTATAAAAACTTCTGTAGTTACTTCCAGATGCCTCCCATCCCCTTGGGAACAGAAACATAAATGTTCAACATTTTTCTTCGAGATTCAATTCAAGGAGTTTTCAGGGAGTTTTGGCAAAAACTCCGAATTTCAAGGGCTTTTCAAGTGTCCTTGAACCAGAAATTCAATTCAAGAACTTTTCAGGTTCATCGAGTCGCACGAACTATGTGTTCACTGGATGAGCAAAATAAAAACTGAACAATGTTCTCATAATAATTTTTAAAAAAAGCAAAGAAGAAAAACAGACACTTAAGCTGTAGCAGAAGCTCATTTTTTCATGCCTATAGGATAAATCTGTTAACATATGGTTCAGCATAAAATAGCAAAAATCCATCTGTGAGCTACAAACAAACAGAAGAGCACGGCAGAGTTCATCTCCACTGAGTTTAAACAATACTATATGTTCTTGATTTTCCGATTAACGAGTGCTAAAGTAAAAACGTCAATACGGCTGGGTGGCAATTAGACAAAATGTATACGATTACATCATGCAGCAAAGGTTTGCCTATTGGGTAGCTGTCCCGCGTCACAAAGGCAGCACAAGATTTAAGTCGCGCTGGTCTGCTAAATACACATTTATTTGGAACGTCGCGCAGAAACAGTTACCATATTTGATTGCATGAAAGTTGTGTTACTATGTTGATTAGCAGGTCACATTTTATAGGGTATCTTGCACTCTCCTAATTCCCGATGTAAATAAACTTCATAAAGAAATATCATAAACTTAATGAAAATATTTAGTCGTATGCAAAAAGGTAAAATTATTATTGGTATGGTAGTTTGTACAATACTAGTTAAGTCTCGGAACAACAGAGTCTTCATAGTTAGAAATACATTTGGGTTAAATTCGCTTTGTATAAACTAGTCTAGACTTGGAACAACATCAGCTCTTCCTTACTAGAAGAATTACATTCGATTTCGCTTTGTATAAACTAGTTTAGACTCTGAACAACATCAACTCTTCTTTACTATTAGATTAAATTCGGTTTAGTTTTTTATTAACTAGTTTGGACATGGACCAACACTCACTCTTCCTTACTTGTAGAATTACATTCGGTTTCGTTTTGTTTAAGCTTGTTTAGACCAACACTCACTCCTCCTTACGGGTAGCACTACATTTGGAATCGCCCTGTATAATTAAAGTCTCATTTTTACAGTAGCGGTTACAACACATTCGGTTTCGCCAGTTCTTTAAAGATACAGTCTACACTTATATAGAGGAGCAGAGTGCTAAGCTTGGAGTGAGACCATAGATGAAAGCTCACACTCAGACGAATATCGTCTCTTCCTTTCTCTTCTTAGTCAGCACAGTTCCCGGTTTGTGTTGAGCGTCTGGATGTTTTTCCAACTCAGCAGGGCACTGGCTTACCTGAAACCACCACACAAAGCACACAGGCAGTCAGTACTTCCCTACCATTTTAAGTAAATGCCACGATCGCAAAGGCCAGTTCAGCTTTCGGCAGGCTACAGTTCAACAACTATTACTAAGCTTAAGCTCTCCTTAAGTCTAATCCTATGCCTGGTAATCTTAATCCTAACCCTAACCTAACTTAATGTGAAAGGGGTATACACTAACCGTATGGCTTACCAAAAGTCAACACAGAGAGTATCTGTTCAGTTTGGAAGTAAACGAAAAAAATTCTGATGTCTTTGTAAGTGAACGGAGAAGAGTATTATTCTGTTCTTGCAAAAACTGACTTGTGTACTTTTTAACCTCAGTTGCTTTAGTTGTCAGCAGAATCCTGGAGTTTGCGTACGAAATAATATTCAAATTACCAAATTTATGTTATAGGTCGGTGATACTTACTTTACTTCTGGACTATGGCAACAACTTGTCTCTAGTACTCTTCACAATTTAACAGCCGATATAATCAGGTTCTTCATTTGGAAAGTTCTGAAAGACTTACTTTTCGCGAGCAGGATGACCAAAGCATTTAGTTTTGTTGACGAATCTATCTTGGTACTGATAGATTAATTATCTATCCTTGTCCATGTCTATTTCTTTTATCTGCTTAATCCCACTTTTTCCAATTTTGGTCGCTTGTCTCAGAGAGACTTCGTCAATTGGTTCAAATAAAGACGTGTAAACGTATCCGCCATTATTCCAAGTTTCAAAAAACAGCTGAGTTTGAATGGTTCATATTCAAGTTTAATTATTTTCATTTAGCTACGGAAATTGGTAATCAATTTAGTTTATAGTTTAGGTTTTTTTCTAATACGGCCAATAATAGAAATGAGATAGAAATTATACATGAAAGCAACGCTCCTTCTTTGCTCACATTACTCACGTATCAAAAGTAAGTGCTACGACAGTGTGACCTTACCGAGCTCTGTAAAAGAGTCTGTTTGAGGTCGTAGAACACCCCTGAATCATCCTGAGTAAGGAATGATACGGCCACACCCGACTTTCCTGCCCTCCCAGTACGGCCGATACGATGTGTGTACTCTGTAAGGGAGGGTAAGAAACAATTAGTGTGGGTGGTACGTGAAGTGTACTCTGTAGAGGAAGGTAAGACACGGCGAGTATACTTTTAAGGGGGGCGGTAAGATACGGCAAGTATAAACAGCAGTCGGGGGGGGCGTACGATACAAGCGTGTTTTCTGTAAGGAAAGGAATGACAAAGAATTTACTCTGCTGGGGAAGACGCAGACACAGCGAGTATACTTTGTAGGGGAGGGTTAAGACACAGCATATACGCGGACGAAGTTAGTTCTATCGAAGATGCAGCACTGGTTTGAGTATGAGGCCTACTTCTAATCAGAAATCTGAAAAAGATTGACAAATAAGTGGTGTGTGGATATTACTCACCTTCTATAGTCTTGGCCATGTCGTAGTTAATGACCATTGATACATCCCTGGTAATAAAGACAATGGGTAAACAGCAGGGAACACACAGAACTGAACAACATGTAACCAGTCACCCAGTTACTGTTTATCCGACAACCACTAGTGTCAAGGAAGAGAACTCTAAGTTGGAAAGGGCTAACTTAAATTAGCTGAAGTGTTTACAAAGGCTTAAAACTGACTGGCTAGCTTAAGTTACAAGTTTTATTTTGGCTTAAAATACTTTACCTGTCCCAGTATATAGAAAAGATAAAACGATTTCAATATGCTTTATTTGTTCCATGAGTCAAAGTGTAAATATTTCCGAGAATCTGTTATGGTAGATGGAACTGTTGTGAGTAGAGAGTGCTTCGCTTGGCCATGAAGAAAACGGCAATTCCATTACATATCCTACTACGTGGATTGTTCCCTTAAATACAATATCTTTTAAAAATAAAGATTTATTATTAAAGTGCGTATATAATATACTTTAAAGGCTGCATTAAAAACAGTAAATGTAATACTATTAAAATAAGAGATACAACATTGTATATTAGTGGACAATAAATGCCCCTTCTGCTGACAGTAGTAATAATAATAATAGTAATAATAGTAATAACAGTTAATAATAGTAATAATAATAATGATAAGGCTAAACTATAAGATAAACATGATGTAAAAATATAAAAACTATTTAAAAATTACAGAAAGGTCTTCCAACTATTTAAAAAATATAACTTTTCTTCTGTCTCTCGGTTTTAAATTTTTGTTTAAAGCTCGCTTTTTCCTTAAATTGGTTGTACCGGAGTTTGTTTTGAGTAAAAGATCGTCTGGTGGGCTAACCAAACAGGGTTTCTTGTTTACAAACTTCCTTACTTGATGTCAATACCACGGCCAGCGACGTTTGTGGCTACCAGGATGTCCTTGGCCCCAGCCTTCAGACTGGCCAGTGCAAACTCTCTACGAGAGAATGAGAAACCTGATAAGTGGAAGTTTGGGTTATGTGAAGATCAACATTGACAATAGTTGCTTTAAAAGAACCAAAAAGATCCTGTTGACTTACTTCAAAGAGTTTTGTGTGTGTTCACAATAAGAACAGTCTGAGTGAATATCAGCATATTTTAGTCTGTACATTGTACATGAACCTCAAACTCCAGCTTTCGAGGTGACATAAGGGGTGAAACAAGGGGTTATCATAAGGGGTTATCGTAAGAGGGTTACACAATGGGTTAAACAAGGGGTTATCATAAGGGGTTATCGTAAGAGAGTTACACAAGGGGTTAAACAAGGGGTTATCATAAAGGGTTATCGTAAGAGGGTTACACAAGGGGTTAAACAAGGGGTTGTCATAAAGGGTTATCGTAAGAGGGTTAGGATTACACAAGGAGTTTCCATCATTTTAAAAAGACACCATTTACCTTTGCTCTTGATTTCGACCACCGTGAAGAACTGTGGCACGGAACTACGCGAAAAGGAAAAATTGATAAGATTTCTAAAGTTTATTTCTTTCTCGGAGCAAAAAAACACTTTCTCTGAACAAAAAAAAATCGCTTTCAGATGTTATAAAACCATTTCAAAAAGCAACAAAGTTTGGAACTGATAGCAATTACCATAACAATTTCTTAGTACTGATAAGTACTATTTCACGCAGGTGTGTAGGGCGAGTTAGAGCAGTTATGTAAACATAGCAGGGAGTTACTTCCAAATCAAAGATCTCTCATTTTGAAATGTGATTTTAAAACTAGTTCAAAACTCTTTCAGCTGCAAACTGCATTAAGCTCTCAGAGATCAAAATCACTAAATACTTCAGCCTGTACGTAAATAGTTCACTGAAGTTTAGTTATGCTAATCATTTTGCTGTGGCTGTCAATGTTTAGCCAAGAATTATTCAATATTTTCCCCGTCACGGTTTGTGCTTGCCGTTCTGTTCGCTTATTTTTAGACAAAAATTAACACAGCTTTTGGAAGCGATTAACTTGTATTGTAGTTATTTATCTTGTGAACTTATTTCAATTTCTGTTCTACTGGAACACAAATTAATTAATCGGTTTAAAATGAATACAGAAGTGATTGATCAAAGGTGTTTTTGGTAAGTTCGATCGTTCTCTTTCAAAATCCTTAAATACTAAATAACATTAAAAGTCCAACGTCCGAAGATGAGAAACTCTGATGATTCACCCATGAAATAGCCCCTTTGAGCTGTATGAAGATGAAACAAACCATTTGTGTACTATCAGTTCTTACCCCCATTCTTTCCAGAGACTTGGCAAGCACATCAGCACCCTGTGGGTATAAAGAAACGAAAGTCAACAACTGCTCCTACAAACCAGAATTTAGTTAACAATTAATTATTAATTGTTCTTCAGGCCGAACAGTTTCGTTTGCTAACCTGGGATGTTGTTTCATCAGTCTTATTCTTAAATTTCTTTTCAATAATGTCATTGTTATAATTGACTAGTGTAAATGACGACATGACTCATGGTAACTGATGGAGAATAATATCTGTACCATTCGTCTTTTTCCGTGATATACTCATCCGAAAAATTTGTTTTTTACGCCCCGAGCGGACTCGAACCCACATCTCCTGTTTACTGGTCAGGCGTGCTATCCACTGCTCCATCGAGACTCACCTTGCTGGCAACACAGCGAGTTAGCAAGGTGAATTGGATAGCTGTGAGGATCCGGCGGGGGCACAAGTTTTTTCTTCACTCGAGTGTATAATCGTCCTAACCGCCCTTGCGGGTAGGGCACACACGCGTGCAAGCTATTAAGGTGGGCTGACACAGATATCTTAACATATGTACCATTTCGTCTTTTTTCGTGATACATTCGTCCGAAAAAATTTGGTTTTTATGCCCCGAGCGGACTCGAAACGAATGATAGGAGATACTGATATACAATGGCAAGGCCATGACTAATGGCAGCTGATGGAGAATAATGGCAGGTGATAACGAATGACAGGCAAGTTATAGCACGCAAGGCCATGAGTATTGCAGTATATGGCAAAAGATGGAGAAAATAATGACAGGTGATAATGGATATGGAAAATGACCATGAACCATGGCAAGTGATAGCAAAGGGGCTCAGGAGGAGTCTGGGTCTACTAGCTCACCTTTTTCTGATTGACAAATATAATGATAGGAGGATCAAGTTTGGCGTTGAGAATTTCCAGCAACTTCTTCCTGAGAATGAAGAAACAAACACAAGTCAACCTCTGTGTCTTAAATGACAAGGACAAAAAATTGAAATTTCGCTGCCTTTTGTATTACATTTACAAACTCTAGGGAGTTCATCGTTTAGTTAATAAATTTTAAAATGGGTTATACAAATAAAAAAAGGGGAACTGGGAAATTTTTACATTCGTTGTTATATGCTTTGCGCGATGGTGTGTAGTGAAAACTTAGAAGCGTGATTCCACCTTATTCATTTCTAAGTGCTGATTTTAAAATTAGTTTCAGGTGGAGTACAAAGGGCGTTTATCATACCTTTTAGCTTGTTCTGAGAGAATATACACTTTCTGTTCCACTCTGTCCACAGGTCGACCTACATATGTGATTTGCAATAATAGGATGTAACAACTCAGTAAATGCCGTTTTTGTGCTTTCCGATTGGTTACCAAAACTGGCAATGTCCAGCAAAACTAAGCAGCCATGGTTGAACATAAAAGTTGGCCGTTTAGCATGCATGCAATTTTGGCCTAGCTAAATACTTTCCATGAAGCCTTGTTTGTTGTGTTTTTTTCGAAAACTGCTCTTGAAACGAATAGAAAAAAATGTATTTAATAGCTCCAATAGGCAAGAATTCAAAAATAATATGGAAATAAAGAAAGTGGAACGAATTTTGTGAAAGAAAAATTTTTGTTTCAAACTTTTATTTGCATAATGAATTTGGCTGACATAAGTGATGACATCATCTGTTCTAACTGTAAAATATGTGTCCCTAATTGAACTAGAAGTACTGCAAGTTTCATTGTAATTATTTCAAAGCTTCAGGGTTTAAATTAAAAAAACGTGAGGGGGATTTGACCTCCCCTCCTTCCCCTTGCACGGAAATCCAGTGTTTCACTAATTATGGTTTCGAATGGCAGTAGAAATCAGAAATCAGTAAGCGTTGGGTAAGAACACAATGGAGTTTGTCCTGATCCTAGAAAGCTGCACTCCAACTGAAGATCACTGAAACCTGTCATCGTTAAAAAGTGACGTTGCGTTTCTTACAACACAAAGAAAGCAGGAAAGTTTTTTTTAAAATTTAACAAAAAAGGTTTAAATATATATACATATATATCCTTGGCTCATGCCTTGTTGAGCACTCTGTCTGGAGTGTACAATTGTCGCTAGCGCGC
>JANRMR010224468.1:5988-17414 GCA_025434825.1 Bergia sp. 'catenularis'
GTCTGCATTTCTTACTTGCTTTCATTCCATCATGTGCTGACTGTGCAGTCTGCATTTCTTACTTGCTTTCATTCCATCATGTGCTGACTGTGCAGTCTGCATTTCTTACTTGCTTTCATTCCATTTCACTTCAGGTGTCAGGCGTGGGCTACAGTTCATCTGGTCACGTGATGATGGATGGTGTTGTTCTCTCACCTGACTCCAAGCCCTCACTCACTGCACTTGTGGAGGTGAGCTGAAATCAGCCAGCATTGGTTGACCTGGTTTTTGTTTCATTCTCTCTAACTGTTCATATACTGTTGACCTATGCTGTAAAATACACATATAATACTTGAGGGAATGTATACAAAATGGGCCTGGCTGAGAAAACTCAAATGGACATTATGGGATCATTACATTATTTGTTCGTAGGATCCCTGGCTTTTCAAGGATACAAGAACTATGTTATGCAAAGTAAAAAAAACACTAAACCCTATTAATGATAATAATAATAATAATAATAATAGCAAATTAAATTAATAATGAAGATAATAATAATAATATGGTTTATATAGTATCGTTAAACTCACTAATTGTCCTATGGTGTTACTGCACACTTTTACAAATTTCTAGTGCAAGAGACACTGGTTTGCAGCGATCACACTTTCCTATTTTGTGTATATGGTTTGTCTGTGGTGTTGATATACAAACTACTGTTGAATGTGCATTAGTCTAACAAATGTTATACCACGTTTCAGGCTGGCTGTCTCTGTAACAATGCCCAAATCAGAGATGGAATGCTGTTTGGTCAACCAACCGAAGGATCTCTCATTGCTGTCACAGCAAAGGTTCTGAAACAAACCTTTCATTTTTTTTGTTTTCTGTTGTTACATATGGTTAGTTTTAGTATGTTATAAAAATTGCAGTTTTGGCACAGCTTGACTCTTTCACTACCAAAAGTACCAAATGAATGAAATGACGAGTTACTAAATTGTCATTACTTCTCTCCATACATTTCATATTTATATGTTGGGAGAATTTTGTACTCTATCTTAGAGAGTTTTTGTAATGCTACAAGGAGAATATAGTTGTTGGTGAACATGCTGGGAGTGGAAGGTTTAATGTTGCTAGAAATGTGAAACAGCGACCTTTTGCTCTCTGGTGATCTTGTAAAAACAGCTCAGAAATGTGTAAACGTTACATTCAGTATTGTCAAATATTAGACATTTACATTCAATCGTATATTACAATCGACTAAAGTACTTTCGTTGGTAGAAATTAGAGTGAAAGGCATGAAATACTTGATCCGTCATCATCTGATGATCAGTAGATGAATTGAAAGTTATGTTATTGTTGAAATCCTACAGCTGGGCCTGCCGGACCTCCGGGAGGAGTATGTGAGGACAGATGAGAGGCCGTTTAGTTCTGAGAACAAGTGGATGGCAGTGAAGTGCAAGAAAAGATTCATTAACTCTGCTATGGATGGGGTATGTACTTCTCTCGTTATTGGACTTTATGAATTGGTTATGACTGAGATATGATATGAGGCTTCTAAAACGACTGTTTATATAAGCTCATTACACTATTCTATTCAAAATATTTTAATTGATGCGATAACAAAACTTTCAAAACTGTCATTGGAACACATCTTGCTGTAAACGGACAAATCTGCAACGGGAACGAATACAGAAATTTTGTTCGTTTCTAGAAGTCAATTAATACCTCACTTTGTAGTTGTACAGTAGACAGGGGAAGACAAACAAATTGGCACTTACTGTTTAGTTAGGAGAACAAAGATTAAAGTGAGCTAGTTATTACATGATACCAGATCGAGTTTCATTCCGGTACGAGTAAATGTGCGACTTCATCCCAGCTCCACCCTGGGACTCTATCTTAGGCCACCAGGAAGTTCTAAAATAATAGATTACTGTCCATCGCCTGCATCGGTTCAAAATCCCCGTACAAAACATTTCATTTCATTGTACAAGAATCAGTTCAGGTCAGTGATGTTGATACGGCTTTCGCCAATCGCAGGATGATGATGAGAAGTACTACATGAAGGGTGCCCCCGAGATGGTTATCAAGCAGTGCACATTCTACCTCAAGAATGACACACCCATTCCTATGAGCGCTAAAGATGTGGAACGAATAGGAGATGTAGTCACAGCTATGGCCTCGAGGGGACTCAGAGGTATGGATTCCAGTGCACTTAATTTGTATTGTACTTTACAAGTAGGTTCAAGAAGCCTAGTGTTGTCAGATTTAAAGTAGAGGGTGATGATGACAATCTGGAGCAGCATACAAGACCAGGGATGTTGCGCTCTTGCTAGTGCTCTTGCCTGAAACAGTTTTTTTTGTCTTTCACAAGTCTGGTTAAATACTGTCTCACTTTTCTTGGAATCTACTGGTAAATCACATTTTCAATCTCGTGACATAGGAAACTTCACTTCAGAGAGGATAAATTTCAAAAATATGTAGATATACACCACTCAGTTGAATTGTTTCATCCACACTTACCTATATGAAAAGCGTAGATAGTTTTTGCATTTCGAAGAGAAGTTACATGTATGCATAGACACAGACTTTATTTGAACTTGAAATTTCATTTGAAGCATACAGATGCTAGTAATTACAACTACAAGTAATGAACGCTTAACACAAATACGTACATTTGAACAGGAAATCAATAGATCAAGCACTTTGTTTAGAAATAGCAAACATTTCTGCAGTTGTTACATTATCTGATAATCAGCTCCATGAATTGCTCAAAATATTAAAGAACGAAGACCAAACGCGTATTTTTTTAATATCTTAGACTCTCTTTTAGTGATACCGTGTTAGACTTGCCAAGTAAATCAGAATAAAATGCCTGATTCATTTAAAACCAATACTGAAGAAAGCCGTGTAACTACTAACTAATGAGAGTCAATATGAACTCGTTCCTTGCATCTTCTCTCTCAGTTGTGGCCTTTGCGACGGGTGAAAACCTGCAGCAGTTGACTTACCTGGGGGTAATGGGGATTCTTGACCCACCCCGACCTGGGGTCCGTGAGGCAGTAATCACCCTGCTGAACAGTGGGGTGAAGGTGAAAATGATAACTGGAGATGCTAAGGAGACTGCCATGGCAATAGGTACTGTCTTAGTGCCTGTCTGTCTGTCTGTATGTGTCTGTCTGTCTCTGTATGTATGTATGTATCTGTCTGTCTGTCTCTGTATGTATGTAATTGTCTGTCTCTGTGTGTATGTATCTGTCTGTATATGTCTGTCTGTCTCTGTATGTGTCTGTCTGTCTGTTTCATGTGCGGGTGCCTATCTGCTGTTTTGGTCGGTATGTTTATCTGTGTGTATCTTTTTGTGTCAGTACATCAGTTTGTCTGTCAGCCTGTGTAGCTGTGTGTGCAATGAAATCGTTAACGAGCGATTTCTGGTGTCAAATGCGAGCTCGTTAGTAAGTTTTAAAGCTCGGGATATTGCTTCCCATCAACGGAATGTGATGACATCACTGGCTTCACTAAATGCTTTGCTGTCTCTCAAGAATGAATCTGGCAAAGAGTAACTTTACGACTCCATAGCAACAGTTCTTTTTTTCACCAAACCATGGTCACAAGAAGACAAAACGTGATCAATAGATAACTGATTTTTCACTGTTGCAGCTGAAATCCTTCATATTCACCGTAGTGGCGATCCGACCCTATCCGGAGAGGAGATGGAGAACATTGATGGGTATCGACTGGAACAAATGATCGATCATGTAGGTTTACCGTCAGTGTCACCGATCACAATTGAGTTATGTAACAAAGATACAGACTCTAGCTGTTAGCATTTGTTTGTAAGCTTTTCTCATCTTTCGGCAGAACGTAACCTGCATGAGGACATTTGTAGCTATCAGGTTTCGTTTTTGGATCTTGAAGGATTTGAAAATCTATTAATTTAGAGTTTTGTCGTTGAATGTGGCACTGAGAGTCTAGAAACGTATTTTATTGCTCTAGTGACTTATTCTTATTTTATTGTATACAAATAAATATGTTAAGATAAGTCACTAAAGCAGCTCTTGTGTTGTTGATGTAAAGTAAAGTTCAGGACTCGTGATTCGTACTGACTTGTAAATGAAATATGCTAATAGACTCGAAACAGGTGTAATCCAGCTACATGTATTCCCTTTTAGTATGTGTGTCATATTAACAAATGGCAATAATTGCTTCTTTCAAGGTCTCGGTCTTCTACAGAGTGAGTCCCAGACACAAAGTGGCAATTGTCAAGGTACGAATGTGAGATCTGGCTCACTAGCGAGACCCAGCTGAGTAGCATATCTTGATGAAAAAAAGTAGTTTTTGAGTTGTCTAACGGACAATCGTCAGGGGAGGATAAGCCTTCATTTTACTTTTAAGGGCCAACTTTTATTATCTGGAGACTGTTAATGTGTACAAACCGACTTAAAATGCTGTATAAACTGAGGTACTAAATTATGTTGTTTTAAAATTGTGGATTGCAACTGAAGAAATGCTTATCAACAAAACCCAGACTTCGTAAACTTAAAATAAAGAATACTTTGTCCCAAACATCCATCGTGCAAGGCTTGCATTCTTGTTAATGACAATAGTGGAAATCTGATTTTGCATTAAAGGGTGTGTTTCACGGTAAAATATATTGATTTTCTCTTTTTCAGAGGTCAAGTTTTATGTTATTTAACCATAGAAATTCGAAAGAAAACAATTTATAAAACCAAAACACTTGCTCAATCATTGATATCAAACTTAAGGCTCGATGCATTTTAAACCAATTTATTACCTTTTGGTCTGGCCCAGAACACTGGTCAAAAGTCAAGATTATCTACAACAGGACAATTTACCTCAATCCATCTGTACCATTTTCTTTGTGAAAAACCTCACCTGATATCTGAATAGTGTCTGTTTATTTTTTGAGCTTGTGACGTGGGTTTTATGTCAATCTTTGAACATGTGCAAAGCCGTGAAACAGCCCTTTTAAGAAGTTTTGTTAATCTGTTGTCAATTCACTTGTAGATAGATAGATAGACAGACAGATAGACAGACAGATAGATAGATAGATAGATAGATATTTAGATATAGATAGATAGATAGACAGACAGACAGATAGACGGACAGATAGACGGACAGACAGACAGATAGATAGATAGATAGATATCGAGTTTTATTGAGTCACTTCGCAGTAAGAAACTGAATTGCGCAACTTTACAAACTATACTTATTACAAATATCTAAGCTAAGCTAAAATATAATATATCACTAAATCCTTAATAAATACATCGTAATTGAAAAATTTTAAATATGTTGCCTCAGAACTGCTCTTGTTAACAAATGTGTCTGCAAAATCTCTTCGTTTTAGTAACGGGTTGTAATTGTAACAAGTGCCTCCGTTGTTTCAGATGCCGAGAACAATAGCTTTACTTGTACACTACAGTTGACCCCTGCACAAACCAAGTTACAATACTGCACAATCACATTTTGTGGTAACATTTGTAATTACCCCTTTAAGTTATTCGCTAGCCTGTCTTGGTTGGTTTTTAGTACTACAGTTCTCCATTTCTTGTTCCCAGGCCCTTCAAAAGCGCGGTCATGTTGTTGCCATGACAGGCGACGGAGTGAATGACGCAGTGGCCCTGAGGCGAGCTGATATCGGTGTAGCCATGGGCCTTGTGGGGACCGACGTGAGCAAGGAAGCAGCAGAGATGATTCTCATTGATGATGACTTTAATACTATCATGGCAACCATTGAAGAAGGAAAAGGCATCTTTTATAACATCAGGAATTTTATCCGTTTTCAGCTTAGCACGTAAGTACCAAAATATCGTGACAAGGGAAGGGAGGGTGGAGACGGTAACATTGTCTGAATAAACTGAAATTATATTTGTTTTTGATGCTGTTTTGTGCGATTGAATAATGGTGTGATCCGTTGTGAGCCCTTTGATTTCTTAAAGCGACCTAAATAACCGAGATAATATGAACGGATGAATTTTCGCAGGTGTCCTGTCAAACAGACGTCGAGAGGCGTGATAAATCACACGTGTGGATTTGTCGTTTATTACCAATTCCACCCGAAGGTTCCGAAAGTTCTACTTGAACACTTCCCTCCCCTTCCCTCTCCGTCCCCTTCCCTCTCCACCTCCTTTGGAGCAGAAATTAAACGTTGTGTTTGTATTTTCAGGAGTATCGCGGCACTGTCGCTCATCACCATCTCCACCTTCCTAAAGCTTCCAAATCCTCTGAACGCCATGCAGATCCTGTGGATTAACATCATCATGGATGGGCCACCGGCTCAAAGGTAACCGAAATTAAGGCTTTTTAAGTTGGACACTATATTAAACCTGACGTTGGCCGAGTTTAAAACGTTTGTTTTAACAAATTCTATTGTACTGTTTACTTTGTATTTCATGATATTCAAACATTTTATGGAGAGTTCAATTTTATCTCATAATTGATCGCCCCTCTATTGTAGTTTGGGAGTTGAACCCGTGGATCGTGACGTCATGTTGAAGCCCCCAAGGAACATCAAACGGCCGATGATCACCAAAACTTTGCTGTGCAACGTGTTGATGTCGGCTGTTCTCATCGTAACTGGAACACTTTGGATATTTTGGCGGGAGGTACGTAGTTTGTGCAAGCATATCGGCAAGGGCGCGGAGAGAGGGGGAGGGGTTGGGTTATTGTTTGTCACATGACACCCACTCTTCTCAATATTGTAACATGACACCCACTATTCTCAATATTGTAACATGACACCCACTCTTCTCAATATTGTAACGTGACACCCACTCTTCTCAATATTGTAACATGACACCCGCTCTTCTCAATATTGTAACGTGACACCCACTCTTCTCAATATTGTAACATGACACCCGCTCTTCTCAATATTGTAACATGACATTCCCCATTTTTGCCGAAGTTTGCGCCTGGGCCTCATAACCTAATTACTCGGGCCTGAAACTGACGCGCCCAAGTCAAGGTTTTGGCTCCGTTTTTTGTTACAAATGTCATGCGTATGAGTTTTCTAAAATCGGTTACTATGTAATAGTTATAAACAGAAAACTTGTGACCCCCCCCTAATTCAACTATGACCTAAAATTTGCAATACAGTTTTAAGATTACCGAAAACTACTCTCTGTTAAAGTATTCACAATAAAACAACATTATTACACCACATGACACCGAAATTGACCTTCACGTATGTGTTGTTACCTTTCAGATGTGTGACTTCATTACACCACGTGACACCAAAATGTGTTGCTACCTTTCAGATGTATGACATCATTACACCACGTGACACCAAAATGTGTTGTTACCTTCCAGATGTGTGACATCATTACACCACTGACACCAAAATTAACCTTCAAATGTTTTATTACCTTTCAGATGCGTGACATCAAAATTAACTCACACATGTGTTACTTGAGATGCGTGACATTACACCATCGACACTAACCAAAATTGACTTTAATATATGTGTCCTGTTACCTTTCAGATGCGTGACAATATTATTACACCACGTGACACCACAATGACCTTTACGTGTTTTGTGTTCTTCGACATGTTCAACGCACTGAGCTGCCGATCTCAGGTAAGAAGCAAAGGTTCCTGTTTATTGTTTCTGATTCGAATCGCTAACAGTGCGATCTTCTGTTCTTAGTCGATTTTTGTCAAACCGTAGCTGATTCGGTAACATGGAGGTGGTATTTCAAATGGTTGTGGCTGGTTAGTTCTCAACTTTCGCTACTAGTTCTGGCCAGATTAAGCCTGCATATCTTAGAGTGGTAGCTTACTTCTATTGTTACGGCAAACAAGGCCTTAAAAACATTTCCGTGTAACTGAGAATGAATCATTTATTTGTTATCTCAAAGTTTTTGCTAATACTATAATTGTGGCCGGACGAGAATGAACCTTTGACTTATTTTCCCGCCCATTGAAACTAAATCAATCTTTGTGGTTGATTCTCTACAGTGTAATACAAGTTTTATGTTCTCTCCTCTCGTTGCAGACCAAATCAATCTTCGAGGTTGGATTTCTCACGAATCGAATGTTTCTGTATGCGGTGGGCGGCTCCCTAATGGGCCAGATGCTAGTGATATATTTCCCTCCTTTACAGTCCGTGTTCCAAACAGAACCACTGTTCACCACGGATCTGCTTCTCTTACTGACTGTAGCTTCTTCAGTTTTTGTAGTAGATGAGTGTAGGAAATTCATAGTTAGAAGATATTCAAAACACAAACGTCCTCCCAAAGATAATCAGTTTTATGTATAAACTAGGTTTACACTATTTTATAGGTAACTTTATCCATAATTAAGTCTGGGCTTGGGCTTGTGTATGTTATTGAAGCGTATAATTATTTTAAGCTTTTGTCTGCCATTGAGTTTTCAGTGAATGATCAAAGTAATAAAGGGTATCGAATGACCTTTCAAATGACTAAACTGATTGTTGCAAAACTTTGCTACTGCTCGAAAGATTTCTAGGATTGATCGCCTGGTTCAACTGGTAACTGCCGTTCGGTTAGGTAATAATGTTCACGTACGCGTGTACTTGTAAAAGTTGTATCTGATATTTTAGGCTTTTTTTAATCCATTGTAAGTGAGCAGGGTATCCTAAAGATCATTTCTTGCTCTCATGATACCCAAATCTCGTCTACAAACCCAACCTTTCATATTTTGTTTTTGGTAAAAAATGTTCTGATTATTTGTGTGTATTTATGAACGTTGCTTTTTGTTATTATTGTTTAAATTGGATAGAATTTGATGCGTATGAAATAACGTCAAACTTAAATAACCGAACACAATACAATTGTTAAAGAAGTAAAAACAATCAAATATAGCAGGTTTCAAGAAACGTATTTACTGCCCTCGATCAAAAGGAAGAAAGTGGGTGTTACTATAAATTATGATGGTTGTTTTTAGGAGGTATTATGCCTGGACTAAACGAACTTGAGAACGGGTGACGCGCGCTGAGAGGTCAGAGAGGCGGGCGGTCAAACAAACATGGAGTTGACAAGTCTCTCAGTATTTATACGGAAATATTTCTTGACAGTTTGCTGATCATGTCCAAAATCAAAACTGTAGTGGGAACCTACATTTCGTCCGTTTGATTCGGATTTTGAAAAAACAACCGTCTGCAAGTGACTTGGAATTATGGTGCAATCAGTTCAGATTTTTACTGATTCCTAATCTTATTCCCCAACAGAAACTTAGTTTCTATTCCTTCGTTACCTTTTTTGATACCGAGTTTTAATTTTGCTGCAAGTGCAAACGTTTCCTTAGTATCAGCGCCTATTGTTGTATATATATGATAAGTTTCATTACTATATGTATTCCTCCAAATGCATATATACCCTAAACGAGTTTCCTATATTATTGTATCAAATTTGAATAGTAATAATTTATACCTTATAAAATAATTTATTCCATATAAAAAGATGTAATAACTTGTCAAGTAAAACTGACCAGTATAACTCAATATCTGTCGATAGAAGTTTTCTGAATTCGTAGAAAGCATCAACAATAAAATCAAAATAAACTTCACTGCTGTTGTATTGTCATGTTGTTAATACATTTAGGATCGCCTTTCACACATTTTCAAATTTGCATGCGTAACCAGGGGCTCCGGAGGCAACTTATTCTGGGCACCGGAAATGGACAAATGAAAAGACTAGAAAAAAAAAACTCGCGTTTACAATCACTGATATATACTGGACAAATGAAAGGACTTGAAAGAATTGGGTATACATACATGGAGATTCAAATGGCAGTGTCCCCACTTTGTAATACAGCCTTGTAAAAAGTTAACTGGTAGTTGATATTTTTTAGTACTTTGGTGTGGAGGAATTACATTTTTTGTGTAGTCTCGGGGGGGGGGGGGGAGAGTGTTAAAAAGCAAATAATCCTTAAAAACCATTTGCACCAACGCTGAAAGGATCGGTTAAATACTGTTTAAAATTCATTTCATTTGAAGAATTTTTATTTCAACATGTAATTCAGTGAAAAATGATTTTCATTTTGGAAATGTTGTGAAAAGGCAAAACAAAGTCAACTTCAGATAGTTGAAAATTCTCTCGGTTGCAATTTACAAACCTTTGTATTCCATTCCGCTTTGCAAAACAATTGACTTTGCAATGTTGTTCATGGCTTTGGTATAAAAAAAAGAGGTTTTACAAATTGCTTAGTGACGACTTAGCACGGTAAAATGGGTAGGCCACCTTGCCCCTCCAAAAAATAATAAACGGATAAACTTCCAGAATCAGCATAAGAAGCTTGCACTGAGTGTGTATGTGTGTGTGTGTCAGTTTTGAGGTATCACAGGAGACTTTTGAGTGACCTTTTTTAGTGCGCTCTTGTTTGAAAACCATTTACGCTGACCCCAAGAAGGTATACATTTTTTGAAAGGTCAATGAATGTAGTTTCCTTTTCTGTAACTCTTTTTGGGTAGAATTTCTTAAGAAGGGAAATTAAGCTATTTTTGTCAAAAATGACACGTTTTCCCTGTTGGGTTCATTTTCCTGCCCGTTACCGGATCCCCGTTTTCCGTTAAAGGACTTCTAATTCTTTTATGAATTTTTAAAGTTAGACTTTATAAATCTGAGCGATTTTTTTAGTTAAATCGCAATAACTTAGGAATGACGGCGTTTAAATAAATTCTGAGACATGGTCTTGTAGTTGACACAGTTGCTTAACTATGATCCAAACTTCAGTCGAATACTGAGCCCATTTCCGAATTACGTACGCTTCAATTCAACTGAACAAGTGCTAAGAAATACAGCAAATGCATGGAAACTTGGCACCTGACCTCGACATCGTATTATTATTTGCAGGAACTGAAGTGTAATTCGGAATGGACCCATTGATTAAATATCAAGGGAGAATAGACTTCTTGAATTTTCGAAAACGCCAGAAAATCGAACTCGAGAACAAGCAAGTTTTGTTTTGCAGAGCTAGAGGTGTCGGTGGTTTTCACCCTCAAAACTGCATCAGCCAATGATCGCTTGGTGGGTAATTCGAGACTGAATCATATGTCAACACATTTTTAAATACAGTTGTAGCTACCGCCAACGACAGACCAAATAATACGGATGTTCAGAAATAATGATTTACCCGGTATGCCAAAATTTGGGACTATATTGCGTCCTCCGAAATCTAGGATAAATCTCCGAATGAAAACGCAACAGTTAATATCAGTATTTAGCGCGGGTCTCTTTTGTACGTTTTAAAATTGCCAAGAACTAAAGCGCCAAAGAGAAAAGCCAGAAGCGGCGAGACAGAGCACTGTGAGGCAAACACATTGTTCTCCACTGATCGATCTTTTTTCGTTCTCTCTTCACGCAAATAGTTATGTTTTCTGCTCTTAAACCAAGGTTTTGCCTTCCAATTTTCTAACTTCTCCCTCTTTTATTTCAAACATTTTCGCTGTTGCTCTCTGGAACTTCTAAGAG
>JANRMR010224690.1:0-11064 GCA_025434825.1 Bergia sp. 'catenularis'
AATTTCAGCCCCCCCCCCCCCCCCCCCCAGTCTGAATAGGGTTAATCTAGTAATCCTCAATTGCACTTGCACTTCTTCATTGTCTTTATGCCCATTCTTTGATACTGTTCAGCTTCCACAGAGCTTTTAGGTTGTTAACACGTGTAATAGTCTTCATCAGACTGCCGAAAACGTCTTCTCCGCCATTTTGAAAGATGATTTTGGGGGGCCTGAGCACTAAATTATCTTCTTGTATGGCAACCTTAACTATCCCATGTTAGTATTAACCATAACAGGTGGATAGCACTTTTCGCGCGCTCTGATTGGTGAATATCCTGTGCTATTCACTTCGGTATGTATGAAACGAACGCGCGCGCGAGATGAACGTGCGTGAGACTGAGGTTTTTTATCGCTCACTTTTTTTGTTGCAAAAAATGGAAATTATTTTTTAAAGTGCTATTCACCTGTTTGGTTAATACTAAAACAATTATCCCGCTCAGTGTCGGTACCTAGCCATTGAATCCACCACTAGTCTCCTCCACTTCGGGGGATAACTGTTAATTAGGCTCAAATGTTTTCATTTCTTTTATGGCCTGCACTAGCTTGAAGGGCCTTCTAGGCATTGAAGCCAGCCTTTGACAAACTTTCCAAAAAGCTGATACCACTAATCTTTATGTGTTGACCATTCATTCTGGAAGGGTCCGACTGCTGCTTGAACTCCTTTTACCCCAGGGGTTTCAAAACAAGGCGTCGCACGTCGCAAGCGACGTTTACAAGCCTACTTTCCAACGCCTAGTTTCACCACAGTTGCCCAGATTCCAGTTATAGTTGCAGCGACATCAATAAATGGCCAACTCCTATTTTGCTCATTCCAACTCCAACTAGTTTGTCTTTTTGAAACCCCTGTACCCCACCATGAGAAAGTAGGGCTTCTCATTATTTCCTTTGCACTCTAGTAACATCGTGCTTCTCGTTTATTCACCGATGGATGTACCCTTTCATTGGCAAGATCATTCGATCGTAGATATCCTTGCCCGTTGTAATTAATAACCTGATCATGAACTCCTGGGCGTCTGCTTATGCCTTTCATGCTCAGGAATAAGGCAGTGTTATGGTAGCAACCTGCGTTGTCAGATCTCAAAAGGCCTTTTTCAATTATAAGGTCTTCTATCTTAGTTGTGGCACGTGTGTGCTCTCAATAATAGACGTCTGTTTTCAGGTATCTCTGTCGCCGTAAGGCCTTGTTTTGTTATTTTGGTGCACCGTTATCAGTAAGTGTATCTACTGTGGTTTCTAGTTTATCAAACGCGCCTGCTCCTTCGTTAGCGAAAAAAAAATCAAGACCGTGAAGTGATTTCTGCTTAATGTGGACGCTGCACAGACAGACAAGTTACGGTAAAGCCTACTCTCACTGGCTCAATGGGTTTTCAAAGTTAACGGTTTTACAATAATACTGGTACTGTTTAATGGCCCTGTTGAATATGAGGGTTCTTATTGCGATGGGAATCACAATACTTTTACCACCCTCAAGTTTTAAATTTTTTGTTCCAAAAGCAACGTCATCTTTTTCTCCCTAGAGTGAAACAAAAACGGTGGCACAGAGTTGGAGCATTCGGCAATTAGATTAAGCATGTAGTCCTCGTTGAAGGCAAATTTTGTATCCTTTTTCCTACAAAAAAGCTTATGTACAAAAGTCAAAGTTAAATTTTAAATTTAGGTAAATCCCTTCTAGGTGAAATAATAATAATAATAATAATAAACCACTGGTTTTTCATCGGTGCCCGTATTTAAAAATAGCCGCCACATTTAATTTTTATTAATTTTTTTATAACACAGAAACTAAGTATTATCCGCGATCTTGGGTCCCATTGCATACACATGGTTTGGCATCTACGACTGCGAGGCAATAGTACTACTCGTTTTTAATTCGTTCAAAATTTAATAATAAAGCATTTTAAAGCAATCACAAAAAAAAAATAGAAAATAAACGGTGAAAACACAAAAGCCCTGGGTCATAGTTGCAACTGTCAAGAATAACAGCAAAAGGTGAAATGCAATTACCCTGTAATTTTCCTAGCTGTAGTATACAATTAACATCCTAGCTCTTTTCAATAGGATAAGCAATCTCAAAAGGAGCTACGTGATGTTTCTTTTTTTGCTGGATTATCAGAACGTTTTGATATGAAAATCTCTGCATCTATAGTATTTCATTTCAAACTAGTAAAGTTTGTTTTGTTTCAAACAAAAAATGTGAACAGAAGCAAACAGCATTATAGACTGCTGATGTTGTCATGCAGAAAGGAAATTAGTGCCCAGTCCCCCCGAATAACCATCTTTCAAAATGGCGGAGAAGACTCATTTGCTTTCACTATCGACCAGAGCATTGGAATACAGTCTGATGAAGACTATTGCACGTGTTAACAGCCTAAAAGCACTGTGGAAGGTGAGCGGTATGAAAGAATGGACGTAAAGACAATGGACAAGCGCAATTTTAACCCAGCGTAGCGTTGTTTTTGCTATCTTTGATTACCGATGCCTAGGTTAAAACATATGTATAAATTTCAAGCTTCTGGAGGCAAAGTTTCTGTTTATCTGACTATTTGATGGGTAAAGAGGCTGTCTAGTTGGAAGAAAAGAGTCCGAAAGGCCCGTCCAAACTGAGTTGGCGAATTTCAAGTTTTCGCTGACTATCTCAATTGGAAGGCCAGTAGATAAACCTAAAATTGCACAAACTTAGTATTTTAGCCCCGAAAGTTCAACAATAAGAGTTGTTCTTTCATTTTAAATGCAAATTGTTAAGTTAAATTTTGGTGCTCATTTCATAAAAGCCTCATTTTACAGCTTATTTTCAACATTTTGAAAAACCGTGTTTCTTTCCTCACAACATTGTTACTCTGATGAAAAGAGAAAGATTGTTTCAAGTTGCGTTGACTTTTTCTACAAAGTAGACATCTTTGGGTTTAAGAATATGCGGTGTAATTAAATTCCAGGATTGGCTTGTTTCTTTCATATGGCCTCAAACTTCACCAAAATTTGGCTCTGAACTGGCCATTTTGACCCCCACGAAGGTGGTTGTCAATTTCACCAAAATAAAAGATATTGACAATCTATCAATTATGGCAATTGACATTACTCCTCAGTGGGACACTGCACACTGAGTATCGAGTCAGTTGGCTGACCCCCAATTTCCAGGTTCTGGACCGGTTTCTCAGACAGAGCCTCGTAAAAAAGAACGACTTAAAAGCTCGTAGAAATTCGTGACCATCTCCCCGAAGTTAGCCAACGAGCAAATCCTCTTCTTTGCTTTTCTAAACAGGATCAAGAAAAAACTTCGTGCCTATAATCTTAAAGATTTAGCATCACACCTCAGCAGCGCAACAGGAAATGCTGGGACAATGCTTGTTACCGCTGCAGGTAGCGGTGATTTAGCTAAGGTCAAGGACGTGCTTGCTTCCTTCCCGGATAAGGTAAAGTCAGCGTTAATTTTGGTTACAGAAGATAATCATCCTCTCTTTTACTGAAAGATAATGGAAGAAAAATTTCAATTACTTCTTTTTTCAGAGTTTCAAGATGCACAAACTAAAAAAGAATTACATTGAGTTTTCAGAAATAACAGAGGTGACATTTGACTGAAACTTGGTTTTAAAAATGTTTCAGTTATATCGAATAGATTACTTAATTAAAATGATTTCCCTACGGTCCGTTAAAAGAAAATGAACGTCTGGAGAAATTCAGCCCCATTAGACAACAAGAAGCCTTTTGCCATATCGCTTCTATAAAGTGCAAATTGCACATCGAGCGCTAGCATACATTCTAACTAAAATAATTGATGTGTCAAAACATTTAAAAACATACTAGATGTTGTAAAGATAATCAGAAGTAATTGATGTCTTCACTGTAGATTAATGAAAAGGTTGCCGGTAAGACTGCTCTACAAACTGCCTGCCACAATGGACGGCAAGATATTGCAAGTTTTCTCCTTACAAAAGGAGCTGACAGCACTTTAAGGGTTTGTATGCTTTTGCTGTGCTATTAAATTGTCACTGTATACTAGTTTTAGGTATTATAGTATAATGTATTTAATTATTAGATTTGCTTTTCGCCAATGTGCATGAAATTTATGATTATTTCTTGAAAGCCGCGGTAAAACTGAACTCCGTAACAGCTAGCTTAGATGATACGCGAGAGATTCGAAATTCCGAAACATCGCTAAACCTGTAGTCGGATTGGTTTTACTACTCGCTGAATGATATTACTATATCCCTAGCTTGTGGTTGAAAACCTTCAAAGTGTCGGCATCTCGTTGTCGTCAAGATGCCAGGAAGACAAATTTTAGCCGCCCTACCCCATGTGCTTACTCAGTTATCGACTTGCTTTCTCATTGTTAATAAAGAAACACAAGTTTTCTAATGCGAAACCTTTTTTTCCTTCTAGGATGAACAAGGCTACACTGCTCTACATCATGCTGTATACGGGTATGAAAACTTAAAATCCTGCTTTTTAAATGTCAAGGGAAACTTGGAATGGAAAGAATGTCGTAATCCACAACTTCTTCAGTTAGACTTACAATCAAAATACTGTAAGAAGGAAAAGAAAGGGTACCATTTTAACACATTTTGTGTGAGGCGTACATAAAACTTTTGAAAAGCTCAAAAAAATCCAGAAGAAAGTTGATTGATCTATGGCTGAAAGAGGGAAACGAAATGAAAGAGATTAGTTTCGTGAATTCCCAGTCGTCTAACGTATATCAAGATGTGTTATTATTTTATAGTGTATCAGATATGAAATTAAAGAATAAAGGATCCTGGTATTTACTTAAGAGTGAGCAAATATCTTTGGTCTTTTTCAATTACTGTCATTTACTCTTTTAGCAAATTTTAAAATAATTCAGATATTGCTTATTCTATAAGTGCGTGGTATGAATTGGACGAGTAGATCCTTAAAGAGAAACACGAGTTGGGGTGTCCATTTACTGGATAGTACCTTATTGGTTTAAGTATATGTTGGATAATACTCACCATGAGAAGGAACAGAGTTTGTTGTTACATTAAACTGGGCTAAGCTCTACTTCTGCTTGGCCACACCCGCAGTTATGTGTTTGTCAATTTGGGTAGAGAGTTAAAGAATCTATCTCAGTCTTATGGTAGGCATCTACTGAAGCACTTTTGTTTAATAATTTCAGAGCAAATAAGCTTAAAATCTAAATAAAACTGATTTTAACATCAATTAAACTGATACACAAAGTCCGAAAAGGAACAAAATACACCATTTCGCTAATGCAAAATTTTGCTAGGGGTCTAATGGTACCAAAAGTGAAAACAAATGCAGCAGAAATGACCCTTTTGTAGCAGATATCGAAAAAAATATCTGAAAAGCAAAACGCTGAACAGGCAAGCAAAAACAAATCATCAAAATAAATACTCGGCACTAAAAATCACGAACAGCAAGTCAGATTGAATGGTGAATGAAGTTTAAAACAGAAAGAGTATGTGTTGTCTCGCAAAGCCTCTCTCCTGTTAATGCGCTAGAAATGTTTTTTTTTTTGTTTGGGCAAAGGGGGAAGAGGCTATTTATAGAAGACATTTTTACATTATTGATTTTCATGAACGTGATCCTTTTTTTACCAGTCCAGTTAAAAGACTGAATAAAACTAATTTCTTTTTCTCACATGTTTGTCTTCTTTTTAGTGATTTTAGCGGCCAAACTACTCAATTACTTCTTGATAAAGGAGCAGATGCAAACAACAAAAACAACGAAAAGGAAAGCACACCTTTGGATTTGGCAGTTGGACAGAACAACAGTGCAGCGGTGGATATTTTGCTTCATTCTGGCGTCTGCGATGTAAATCTACAGGTAAATTGGGTCCTGTTTGGATGCTAAATTAGTAATTCCATAGCTGTGATCCTGTAGTTTTCTCTTTTCCTGGATATCTAACACGCTTTTAGTAAATTCAAATATTTATAATTTTTCTTAACTGACCAAACTTGTTAATCATAACTATGCCCTAGTTTTCACTTCACTGGATAACGATAATGATACCGAATTTGGTGACTTTGCATCACAGGGTATGGCAAACTCGACTGCATGCATATGAAAGCTATAACACTCAAGTTCTTGCCGTTGAAACCTTAAGTTGAAACGTGAATTTATTTTTCTTTTCTTATATTGTGTGGCTTAATACATTGTTGGGCATTTCAAGATGGCGTTAAGAATGCTAGAAAACATAAAATATACTCAAAAGAAGCTACAGGTAAAATAATTTACTGCTGAAGAGCAATTAAAACAGCATGTTTTTGTGACACGATTATTATGAAATGACCACAAAAAGCTTAAGTACTGGACATGTCACAAAGTTTGAATCCCATTTTCGTTAAAAATGCAAAAGCAGTGGACATTAAGTTTCAAACAATCTTAACAAAACGTATTCTGCGATGTTATTGAATTGAAACGCCTTAAACGTCTAAAAGCCTGTTTTGAAAGTTTCCAAGGACCTTTGGTAGAATTTCCACGTGAATCGATAGATCCATTTTGGCTGTGTTGTACACTGCACTCTTAATTGTTTGTTTACTATTATAGAACTTTGTTGGAGATACTGCTTTGAATAGAGCAATAGTAACTGGAAATGACAGAATTGCTGAAGTGTTGATAAACTCACCTACTGTGGATGCCAAAGTCTGCAACAAAGGCGGCTTTAATTCTCTACATCTTGCGAGCAAGGCTGGTAGAAACAAGTAAGTAGTAGACAAGAGTCAGTCAAAAAAATTGGGGGCTTCAAAGCTTTTATTAGATAAAGTATTCATCAAGAAAAAAGAGCAAGCAAATGTTAATATTCACTAACACAAGAGAGACGAAAGTATGAAACGATTTTCCTAGATTCAGTTCTGTAGGAAAATAAAACGATTTCATCAGTCAAACTGCATTAGTTACTAATCAGTGGACTGAACCTTAATTGTAGCAGTGTAAGAGTGGGTTCACCATGAATACAAATTAGCAAATATTACTTTAGCTGATCTAAAAGATAATTGGAATAATATGCAACTCAGTATCTAAAATGAGTAACTGATGCAGTGTTTAATCTTTAATTTGTTCCGCAGTACTTAATCTTAAAGTATATTGTCATACTTTTGTCAGTCTTTGCTATTTTCTTTCTTTTATTTATTTTCATGGTTAAGTTTTGATTAACTAATTGTTACTTTTCAAAAAGGGAGAGTGAAACGTGATTGAGAGTGAGAGTGTTTTTCTGTATTTTTTTTTTCTTTTTTCAGCATGCAGATCTTAAAAAAAGCACCCTCGGATTTCTTAGTTTCCAACTCCCTGTTCTTTTCATAAAAATTCGTGGATTAAGCCAGCGCTTTCAATTTATCACCAGTAGTTTCACAAAACGGCTCAAACCGCAAAAACTACGTTGTTTAAATGAGTATTTAGGTTGCGATTCAAAGCTTCAGCTGCTGTCCAGGCTTAAAGATTTAATATTTTATGTTTTAAAGAAGCTGGAAAGATGGTCGAGATTCAAGTCTTTCCCCCAAAGAATGACATTTATTTTCCACATTTTCGCTCTTCTTTCTAATTGTAAAAAGGGCTGAAGTTTCTTCCATTTTACACATTGCTGAGTATAATAATAGAAAACAGTAAACTTCGATTAAGCTTTATTACTTGTAATAACAAAATGTGCTAAATTCGTCATTTTTCTCATGCACTCTCTGCTAAATTACTAATCAAATAGAGATGTCTTACAACCAAAAGAATGAAAATCATTTCCAACTGTGCTCTTTAATTGCAGCATCGTGAAGAAACTCATTGGAAGACACCCAGAACTTGTGAACGTTCCGAAGAATGATGGATTTACCGCTCTACATCTTGCAGCAATCAACGGCGAAGAGGAAACCGCAAGGATTCTTCTCCAATCGGTAAGTTGAGAAAAAGTTGATCTTATGCATAATCGAGTTTGCAGAACATATTTGCATATCAATATATTGTTTTCTTTTCTTTTTAAGATTTGAAATATGTAAGTTTTAACCCTACCTTTTTTATCTGAAATACACTGGGGAGAAACCTCCCCCCCCCCATCCCCCCTTCCATCCCCCCTGCTTAAGAATTTTTGACTATAAGAGATAGCAAAGTATTGACGTCGTCGTTGTTGTTGTCGTTGTGTTTTTTTTGAAAATGCTGCACTGAAATGTCTGGTGTAGTTGATTTGCTTTTGCAACTGTGCTGTTTGCTTAGGCCTGCAACGTAATATTGCACCTCTCTTCGCTTTCGTTTTCTGCGAGAATGTCTGCCTGTCCAAAATGTTGGTCTCAAACTTCCTTTGGAGCACAGTTTGATGAAGGGTCACTTTTCTGGCATGACCGAGAAACCATTTCTGAATTCAGAATCGTTAACTTCGTTGCCCCATAATAAGGACTAAAAGTAATTTTCGCCAAAACTTAATTTGGATAAGTGTTTTATTTATACTAAAAAATAAAGGTAAAGGTTAGAAATTAAACTGCTTTTGTGATGACTAGTATTTCTAAAGCAACTAAAACGCTTAACAAAACATAGGTTATATACTAAAGTATGTGTATCGGTTTTAAAATTTGAGTTTATAAGCATCATTTTTCAAAGGGCATTGCGGGTTCAGAGGAATTATTCTCCATTCGAGCAAAAATAAAAAAATAACACAGATGACCAAACATACTTTATCGTTCTTTTACATAATTTTATTATGTTGCAGGGAAAATGTTCGCTAAATTCCAAGACGAAAGAAGGACAGACACCTCTGGTAGTTGCAGTAAGCGAAAGGTTCATGCCAGTCACAAAGTTACTAGTAGAAAGTGGAGCTGATATAAACAGCGAAGATCTCGAAGGAAACACACCCCTTCACAAGGCAGTTCGGCTGGAGGCTTGCAGTAACAATGACTCTCGTCTTGATAAGGTTATTAATTAATCAGCTTTTATCTTAACTATGCAAATTTCTTTGCAAGTTTGAACTTTTGCGTCTTATTTCATGTAATAACTCAGAGTTTAATAACTGGATTCTGAAAAACAAAAGTAGATCAGGAAATGTTATAAAACGTCATAAAAAGGCTTTTAGTTTTCTGAAATAGCGGATAAGTTTAGTTACGCAGATACACCACATACGGAGGTAGAAATTACACTTTTCAAGACGCACTTGCACGCATTATCGACTCTAGTGTCGCATTCCACCATTCTGATGAACACTTACTGGGGATCTGGGTACAGAGTATTGGGCTGCATGACAAACGGTAACGACCTGCGGCCCTTACATTGCAACGGTTTCTACTTCGCTTGCCAGTGCAGAACTTCAAGCATGGTTCAAACATGACGCAAACATGCCTGTGATCTATCGCAGCCTGATGAACATTATGGTTTGTGCCATTCTCTTTCTGTAGATTACCGGCAAAGTAAGATTGTTTGCCTGAGGTCCTGAAAAGAAAAGGCACGCCAATCTTGTTGCATACATACTTTCAGTAGACAACATGCTTAATTCAACGGGTAACCTGACAACGTAAGCCCATCAAAAATTGCTTTATGCAAATAACTTGTCAGTAGCTTTCAACCTCAATGTAACAAATTACACATGAACAGGTTGGTTTAGTATTATATTCGTTTTTGTTTAAACGCGTTGGAATGCGCTTCTAAAAAGACTGGAATGCGACTTATTTACAGTCGAAGGAAGTGACGTGAGAACCGCATTCAGAAGAGGTGCGTCGTAAATTTCAACAATGCAGACAGCAAGTTCAAAACCTTGAATTAAAACTTCATCTCTCGATCAGGAAAATGAAAAAGCTTTTGGACTTGTTATTTTGTTTATTATTTTTGTTATTTTATTAAATTGTGTTACAACTACTTTTTCTTACATGGATTTTAGTTTTAGTTTTTGGAAGAAAATAAATGGTTTTGCAATTAAAGAGACCCTCCGACTTTCTGCCATCTTTAAAATGCTTATATAAATCTTAATGTATAGCCTAAAACTACGCCACAATGTTGAAAACAGAGAGCCTCAATAGGAATGTCTTTTCGCATAGCCTGTAAATGTAAGAAAATTTCTTAAATATAAAGCTGAAAACAGCTACTGCATTTAAAATCAATTTGTTACTCTGGGCGCTTTATAATGTTTTACTGTCTCGCTCTGATTGGCTAATTCGGAACAGCTCTGATCACCTGTTACGGACAAAACCAAATCTCAAAAATTCAGTTTTGCTATTTGAATGAGACAACAGGAAGACATTCTGTAAGATTTCGCTAACATGGCGTAGAACACAGTTCGGTAAAACTACACTGTCGCTAAGATGACGTAGGCTAATGATGGCAGCCAAGGATTTCCTAAGATTGCCAATCTTCGGAAGGTCCTTTTGCGTGTATTCCTTGAAGTGCTTACCGGTTTACGAAAATGATAAAATCGTACAAAATTAGTTTTTTAACTTCCGGAAGTTACTTGTAAATGCAAGTTTTGTCAACATACCTTCAATTGGTACTCATTGTTTAAAAGCTTGTCCTTACGGCTATTTTTTGTGTGCAACCCAAAGTGTAATTTCTATCTTTTCATATGGCACCTCTGCTACCAAGTGAGTAAGATTAAGAAGTTGTACTAACTGTTTTTGAAAAGTATATTTGTTATTGTATTAAAACATGTATTTAAACTTTATTCTTGAATTGCTCTGATGTTCTAGAAGGCTTCCAACGAATCCATAATTTCTTGGTTCCGCACCGGTTCTGAACCTCATAGTTTTGATTGCAGTAGACTTTGTATCTAAGATAATTTAAAATCAAGAGAAAAAATTCATATATTATGAATGCTTTGAATGTTGAAACAAAAGGTGGCACGTTCGTTAGTATACTTCTAATATACAAACTATAGAACTGTGTTGCTACCGCCCCTTCCATTCAAATTAACTGGGTTTCCTTGTTTTTCTCATGAACTTTCTAGCTCTCCCAGCTGCTACGAGGAAAGCAATTTTCAGATGCTTCTGAAATTGCGTGCTATTTAGCAGAGCACGGTGCTGACCTGCATTACCTTAATCACGAGGGGCGAACTCCACTGGATCTAACCGTAAAGACAGAGTTTTTAGAAAGAATTAAACG
>JANRMR010224801.1:0-10196 GCA_025434825.1 Bergia sp. 'catenularis'
ACTGGATTGCGTTGGGGGGCTCTAGAAATTATTTTGTTTTTTAAAAAAAACCTCTGCCCCCCCCCTTCCCCCTGCCGTATACATAATGAATGCAGCCTAAGGCGGCACGGTTCTTCTTCCTGCTACGCTTCTCCTCAAGGGTAGGTGTGTGTGAGGCCTCGAATGATGAGACAGACTGGTGAACAGTGTCAATGATTTTTTTCCCCAACCACAAAACACAGCCAATTTGCAGGGTTTTCTAGTGACAAAAACAAAAACAGCTGTTCGTTTATTTCTGACAATTGCCCGCATGTCACTCTTTCACTCCGCAACATCAGGCACAGCAACCTCGCAGTTTATTAAAAGAGTCTCCAATTTCCAAAGATTTTTATGTTAATTTATGTGTAGGCGCAAGAACAATTTAAGAATAGGCCCTTTGTAGGATTTTGGTCACGAGACCGCTGGACACAAAACTTTTTGGTTCCAAGTATTTTTCTTCCGTAGAAGAGTACGCGTAGACCAAACATTTTTTAAAATCAATTTAAAGTGCACCTAACCCCATTTGAAAATGTAAGGAGATCTGGAGACTAATGTTTTCGTGACGTCGGCGGGGGGAAGCCAATTTCTCAGCTTTTGTGAATATGGTGCGGCTAGCAGCGGTTAGCAAATTTTCTCGCCTTAAAACTCTTTAGTTTGACTCTCAGCCACCGTTAACTTTTACAGCCTGTCAGAAACTCAGCAAAGATGCGAAATCGGTTTCCCTGCCGACGTCACAGACCTAACTCGGACCTAGCTTCCTTACCGCTTGGCAGTGAAACAAAGCGGCGCGCATTTCGCAATTTTTGAAAAATCGTGTAATGATAATTTTTTTTACCAATGTAATGAGGAGAAAAATAATTTTTTTGAGGGTTAAAAATAAAATTTGGGGTTAGGTACACTTTAAAATGTGAAACTTTGTACCTGTTACTAGTGTTGGTTGGTAAGCATCAGTTTCAAATTTAAAACAGTGGGTCAAAATTGTTTAAAAATAATGCTTGGTCTTATTGTACTCTTTTACAAAATAAGAAAAATGCTTGGAACCAAAAATTTTGCATTTCCACTGCTAAATTGTAAAAATCAAGAACAACGAGGTTCAGTCAAAATGGTTCTTATAAAAAACATCGTGTAACTACTTGTCTACACAGCCACTATTTTGTTATGCAGACTGTGGCAAGTATTCTATCTTCCAACTTCACAACAACTAGTCAGGCTGGTCAACGTTTGAGAATTTTATTAAGTTTTAAGCCTCTTCTGGGCTGCAACATTTCACAGTGAAAACAAACAGTTCACAAAACATACATTTAAGTATAATTTATGCAATAAATTATTTTGATAAGTTTTTTAATCCAACTATATTTTTTAATACAACGTGGAAAAAGAAAGGTTTTAAAAGCAATTCAGCATCAACTGTGATGAAGTTAAACCCAGATCAAATGAGCATGGGAGGTAAATGATGAGAATCGAATGAATCTTTTGCTCAATATCAAATGAGAAAAAGAAAATTTATATGATTAATTACTATTGGCAAATTAGTGTAGTTCTCTTAAAAAATGTAAACATTTTGATGAAATTAAAGCAATGAAATTAACTCATCAGCCCTCTTGTGCTCATATCATCAGTTCATTGGGTATTTTGTCCTCGAGTGTTACTCTACTCCAAGCTACCTGAATACACAGACAACACAAGTGCACTCAAAAAACGGTAGCTGTTAATACAAAAATGAAATATCAACCACTAGACTAGTAACTGTCCAGCCATAAGTTTTAACAAAACACAACTTTTCTAAAAAAAATAAAATCTGAAAGGGAATTATGTTTATTTCTACATCTAAGTTAGTTGAAAAAGCTCTATTTTATGCCCAGGCATATACTTGAATACTGTATCTGTCAGCTCAAATTCAAACATTCACTTATCGAAGAATAAAATATTTAGTTGTTGAACACAATGGTATGTATTAATAACTGCAGCTGTGAACTGTGAACCAGTTTGAGGTGATTACAACTGCATAAAATGTGAGCAATTAAGGCTTATTTGATTAGCTTCAAAGTTCACCTATTAATCTCAAAGTTTATAAAAGTATGAGAAACCTTGATTTGAAATATGATTGGTGTAAGTCTCCATGAACTACTGACTTTAAATAATTTCTTGAAGATTTTAATTGCTGGCAGATTTTTCTTTAGTATTTCAGGAAAAACTAATATTAAAGAGCAATTTTTCTACAGTAACTTTGGGTGATAAGTTTTATCAATAGAGATGCAGAAATATTTCTATCCTGTACACACAATTGCAATAATATTGAAAGTTGCTTTTTGTTTCAAGTTGAAAAATATTTTCTACATCAAAATGCTATAAAGAAAGAATCGTAATAAATGAATAATTCTACTGTACATAATTATTTAAAAACTACAGAAACAGCATAAAGTTTATAATTATCTAATTTATAATGCTATAAATACAAATAGATGTTCGGTGTCAAAACTGGCATTTGTGATTTGAAAAGAACATTTTTATCTGGCAAAGAGCTTCATGCAAATTCAGTATTTGTCACAGTTACACGCATAATACTCTTGTTTGAAACCTATCACAAAATCTACTCCATGAATTAGCAAATGATAGAAAAAGTAACTCCCTGAAACTGACCCATTCCCTCCCTGCTTTTTGTTTGCCTTAAATTTTGTATCACTTTTTTCCTTTCAATTTAGGCAAATCATTACAGTTCATATCCATCATAGTTGATAGAACCAACTGGTTGTCAAGCTCAACAAACTTCAAAAGGAGTGTACAAAGCTGCTTTGTTTTATGTTGAACAAACCGTGACCCTGCACATTGTTTTATTTTACATGTGAACCCAAATGTTTCTACTGGTTAGTGGTTCATTTGTATTTCAATACCTTTTGTGTTTTGTGCAGGGTCAAGGCTAACAAACAAAAGAGTTAGAGAACAAAAACATATAACAAAGAACTAACTGAGTTTAATAACCAGTTTGTTCTATTTACTGTGATATCCACAAAGAGCAAAATTTGTTTTGGCACTGCTGGGATTAGATGAGATCAGACAGGTCCTACCACTGGAATAAAGTAAGAGGTGGTTGCAAAACAGCACAACTTACCACTCAGTAATTTTATACCTAACTTTGTTTTTGATTTTGATATTTTTCTCAATCTGAAAAAAATCCCTAATTCCAACTAATTTCTTGTGCAACTAAGAAAAAACATGATGCAAACCACTGCACTGTTTGTTAAGACCCAGGTTCTGGGGTCAATAACATGGCATACACCAGGTACTTCATATAATTCACTCGAAAGATAAAAGTTTTTGTGGTGCAAATCACAAACATTTCTGGATCATTCTATGTTACTTCACCTATAGTATCCACGTGTAATGAAAGTATATCAAATTGTGATTGTACCTTCTAGCTGTGTAAGCTTGTTCTTGTTAGAGCAAAGCCACAAAAGGAAACTAAACACAGAAAAGAAATCTCGGAGTACTCAGTTAATCTAGGATTTTTGACCCTTAATTTCGCTGTACTGAAGGAAAGAGTTATTTGTTTTTCAATCTGCAATGTATCTATAAAGATAAGGTTACTAGTAAAAGCTAAATCCTTTCCTGAGCCATGTGGTTCATAAGGCTGGTGCTTATCTCTGGTTTCTGTAGTGTTAAGTGGACGAGAGTCTGTGACTCCCCCTGGACAGGACACTAATCCATTGCAGGTTAGCCCCCAGCAGAAGCCGGTACTCATTTATACAGCTGAGTTGACTCGAACAAGTCAAGTAAAGTGTCTTGCTCAAGGACACAACACAGTGGTCAGGTTGGGGTTTGAACTCATGACCTTCAGGTTATGAGTCAGACACACTAACCACTTGACCACTGTGCCACAAGGTTACTAGTAAACAGGCTTCTGGGTTTATAAGTTTTTGAAAAATTGGAGACCAAAATGTGTTGGATATTCTGGTTTTTATTAGGTGAATTGACATAGTATGATCCTTCTACCTGAAAAGACAAAAGAGTTGCTTTCTTAACCCTTGAAGCCCGAGCATTTTTTATAATTTAACCTAAGAAATTAAATTCAAGTTATAGGTGAGTTCTAATGCAAAATATTGGCATGCAGGAAATGAGTACTATAAATTATATTGAAGTGCTTGTTCAACTGTGCCAGGTCTATTAAATTTTTAATATCTTTAGAAATTTCATTGGGGCCTTGGATTTTAGCCATGGGGGTCTGCAGTGATTTCTGGGAATTCAGTTATTACTTTTTTCATCAAAACTAAAATGTTACTGCTTTGTCAAAATCTAAGTGTTATACACATTTTTTCCTGATTCTAACCATGAAGAATGAGAGGTCAAATTGATTTGTTGCTACTTTTAAGCTGTAGTTTCAATCCAGACAATTCATACTTAGTACTTAACAAAATTTCTAGGGAAACTAGAAACATTCCATCTAAAACTTTACTAGCAAGAATTTTTTTGTTTGTGAACAATATGCAATTCTGCATTTTTTAAATTTCTTAGAATATTTCAACATATCAAATGCAGCAATGGAGCTGTTAGCAATTTTTTTGCATGATATTAAAAGTTTTGCCAAGTAAATCATGTTCATGAATGTTTTCTTCAAAAATTAATAAATAAATGCAAAGGGATCTATGGTAACTACAACAGAATTACAATCATGAGTGATAAAAATTTTAAAGGAAAATACAAACTGAGTAAGCAATAAGTCAAATGGGGAAGTTCTTTGAAGCATGTGGCAACACAGCCCAGATTCACGTGAAACAAATATAGACAAGTGTAATCTAAGCTTTTTTGGCTTCAAATGACAATTCAGTTAACAAATTAATGTACATTCTAATAACTTCACTCTAATAACTTGTTCAAGAAAATAAAAATGATCACTATATATTTGCTCCAGTAAACACTCAATTTAAAGATACTGTCTGCATACTACATATTATGTTAAATAAATACAGATTTGTGACATAATGAATACTCTTCTCTCCTCTGAAATTCAATATTCCTCCATAAATATCAAATCATATCAATCTTCAAAATTCTTATTCATCTACAGGCAAATTTGCCTCACATGATACCCTGTTACACATTCTGGGGAATTAATGCCTCCAATTCATCTGCGGAGCGATACAGAAAGGCAGCGCTTTCTCTATAACCAGCAATTAGCTGTCGGATGGCTGTGATTTCACTGGGGTTGAGCTGGTTTTGAGTCAGCACTTTTGGTTTGTGGATGATTGGTCCTTCTGTGAAGCAAAATACAAAAAACACAAGTCATACATTCAGTCAAACAGCACTTCCAATAATAATTATAATAATAAAAATAATATTAATAAATCATAATAATAACAGTTAACAATAATAATAATGAAGATGCTGCTGATAAAAATAATTAAAATTTGCACAGCACTATTTAGAAAATGACCAAAAGCGCATTACATTTCAAATATTAAATTAAAATTGGTACAGCACTATTTAGAAAATGACCAAAAGTGCACTGCATTTCAAATATTAAAACTTAACTATTGGTATTGAAATATTAAAACTACATATTAAAAAGATGAGTTCTGATGGACATTTAAAACTGTTAACCCTTTCAGCCCTAGCCAGTTTACCAACATCTGTTTTCTCCCTACAATTAATATCACTACAAAGTAAGTTGTTTGGTTGTGAGAATAAAGGAAATGATCACACACAACAAGCTATCTAGTATGAAAAGCAAAATTCTCCCAAACTGTTTAAAAGAGAAGTATGGATACAGCTTAGGAGAATTTAGCAATACACCATATGTCGTGTTTGGGGCTGAAAATTGTGAAAAATAAGAGCATGAAATGACCAGAGGTTGTCTCTACTGTTCTTGGAGATTTAAGAAAAAAATTTTGTGTGTTGGTTGGGACATATCCCATACCACAGATGAGTTCAACCCTTTCAGCCCCAACCACTTTGTCAACATTTATTTTCACCTTACATGATCCACTCAAAATAGGTTGTTTGGTTAGTACGTGAATAAAGGTATTGATAACACACAGCAAACTACCTAATTAAGATGGAAAGCAAAATTCTCACAAACATTTCAAAAGTCACCAAGAGATTTCGCACTGATAGTTTGTAACTTGTGTGCCAAGCTCAGACGCAACAAAATGTTTTATGCTGACTGACAAATTCTCCCTGGAAAAGTATACAGGTCTGTTACCCTGTTAAAATCACCCCCCCTCCAAAAAAACCCCTTAATACCCTGTTTACCAATGTACATGTATATTGAAACACCTTTCCCTATAGGGCTGCACATCATGGTATAGCCCATATACTGTACAGGTCTATTCCCTCAGCCCCTCTCCCATGGCCCATTACATACAGGACTTGACAAAAATGCTGGCCTGATGGCCCCAAGGCACTTTTTACCCCTTCAGATCAGTGTGGGCCAGTAACTATTGAAAAAAAGGAGTCCCAGTGGGGCCAGCAACTCTTTTAAAAAGTCACTTTGTGAATTCCGTCAATAAGAAAATACCTGGTCAATTTTTTATGACTAAGCTATAAAAGCTCATTCAACATTGTAACTCAGACAGTGTCAACTTATGATCTCTGTGAAACTGACAAAGAAGAGATTGTACAGGCTGCCATCATGTTTATTTGACTTTTGCCATAGTTCAATTTTTCACACTGGGCCAGTGGAGTTTCATGCTGGGCCAGTAAGTTTTGAATTTTACTGGACCAATGGGCCAGTGACCTAAAAATTAATGCTTAATGTCGAACTCTGACATTCATGATCATGCCATTTCATCATGAATATAGTGTTTTCAAATGTAAATCAATCATGTTTTTCTGTTGAAAAAAAACATGCTTTCTAACTGACAGTAAGTTCCTTCAAAAGAATATTACTCCAGAACAATAAATTAGATTTATACAATTTGAAGTTGACAAAAAAAGTTCCATAAAAACCAAAAAAGTCTGGCCTTTCAAAGAATTTATGTACAATTCAAATACAATTTACATTGTATAATATTCATAACTTATCTTCAGTTAATCCATGAATGTAAATCTGTACAATGTACAATTACCACAGATGATGGACAAAATTAATAATTCCTTAAAACACACTCTTACCCGGTGCTTTCTCAGGAGTGCAGACAGGAGCAGGTACTGGTGAATGTGTATTCATGTTGGTGGTGGGCGAAGGTGCTGCTGCAACAGAATTGAATGGTGCTGCCATGTTATCAGGGTCCATGCGTGAACGCTTGTTCTCAACTTCACTGGCACAGGCTGATGCCAATATGTTCTGAAGAGTCGGACAGAAAAAATTATGTTGTGGAAATAGATATTTTGGTTTTCTTTAAGATAGAAGATAAGTGTTGCAGTAAGTTTACTATTTTTGAGTTCAACTGGAATGAAATTATAAAAGGTGCTAGATGACTCCCATTAGTCAATACTGTTCAGGTAATCCAGCACAATGTGACAGTGTGTTGTCATGTCAATGAGGGACAACAGTCTTATACAGTACTGTTAAATGTTGGTTATACATGTAACTCCCCCTGTTTATAAACTTCCCAATATTTATTACAAGCCCACGAGACAGCTAGCAATCAGACCTGTTAAGTAGAGATACACCTTACACTAGCTGTGTCTTGTATTTACTGTCATCTGTGAGTTTGTCTTGTGTTAAATTTAGAAACTCCATACAAAATATTATAAAGCTAGGATTTGGAAGTACATTAAGTCATGTTTTAAAAAAAGATACAAACTTTTACCCCAGCACATGTATACAACCTGGCTTGTAGGTCCTTTTCATAGTGCAATTGTAACATGTTTCAGAATTCTTATTTTCATTTGACCAAAACATACATGTGGCTGTAGCAGAGAGTTTTGTCAAAACTTTCCAAATTTCATAAACTGCAATCAGTGTCTGAGTTAGTGTACAATTTGCAGACTGTCAATTTCAATTTAGTAGAAAGTGTTTCCAAAAGTCTTCACTCCAATTAAGAACATTTTTAAAACTCTCTGTTGTTGGTGACAGATATATATATATGTTCCATGACTGTTCTGGTTTGTACTGGAGGCAAAATCTATACAAAAGTGAATAATTCATGAAATACAAACACTTGTATGTGTAGGGCCCCAAAACTCGTGTGTTTGAGGGATGGAGGGAAACCATTTATATACTTTTAGACATTATGGATGTAAATTTAATTCTTAGATCCTAGAGAATCCCTTAAGCGGGTCAACTATTTAACACTTGGGACTTGGGGGGGAGGGGGGGGGGTAATTTTGAAAAATAAAAATACTTTGGAAATAATTTTTTTTGACAAGCTAAGTTTCGCCTTAAAGCCTCTCACTTTGAATAAAGGAAATTCCTGCAGCAATTCAGCAAAATAAAAAAATCTTGCACAAACAAGATCAGTGACCTTCCTATCAAGGGTTTTGGACAAGGAAATGCATAGTTCATTTAGGAGACTGATTCTTTTGAAAAAATTAATAAAAGTTGTGTAACTTACATTCACTTGGGCCATCTGGGCTGCAGACATATTAGGGTTTGTGCTCTACAGAAAATTCAACAAATTTCAGCCTTAATGAGTCACAATTTATAGGAATTAATCTACACAATCTGCCACTAGAGCTATGTTTTTAAGGTTCTTTTTAACACTGTGTCTGTGACACAACTGAACCTAGGGTATTTATTTAAGTATGTAATTATCTTATTTTATAAGTTTAGGATTCCAACAGAAAAAAGGACCATTTAGAGCTGTTTATTTACTGTTCCTTTACTGTTCAAAGCAGTGGGTCATTGTGTCTTACTGCAGAGTACATGTAGGAAGACATGGCCAGTTTATTCCAAGGGGTACGTCTTTTCTAAGATATGCTTTTTTAAGTGCTCAGGGTATACAATTTTTTCCTGGATCTGTCCTAAACAGGGTTCTAGTACTGGATTTTGACTGCCAACCATACTTTTTTAGATCGCAAACTGGGTACCATTTTTACTTGTAGCCATACACTTCACAATCAGGGTCAGATTGGCACCCCCTAATGAAACATCAGTTCAGTCACCCTTTTCTCCCCATAAATGTACATGATACAGTCACAGTTTGTTTAGCACCATTAACACTTTGTAACAGTTAGTATTATTCTGTTAGTGTTGTATTAAGTACATCTGTATTAAGAACAGGCCTTAAAAGTCATCTAGGTAGAAGTAAAAGAAACTTCTTTATTTGGTTTGGTTTGAGAAGGCTTAACATTTGATCAATTGTACTCCATACTTTTTGAGCACTAGAGCAAAATCTACAACACTTTCTTCTATCTTAAAATAATTATTATAGTCTGGCATTAGCATCCCTGGTCCTCCAATATGGATTTATGTTCACATTCAGGGTTGTCAAAAAAAACCAACTGGCAACTTTTGACCACCTACTGACAGTGGTATGAATGCCAGCTAAAAACTTGTTTTAATATATTTCTATGCAGGTTTTGCTGGGAGACTTGTACTGTCTACTATCACAGGCAAGCCTTTTACTTCAAAACATAATGACACCCCTGGAACTATTTGATACATATACATCACATGACTTCCTAAATAACCATAAACCCAAAGAAAATTTGTAAAGGTGTGGGGTGTTAACTTGGTTGATAAGATCTTAAAGGTCCTGGGTTCAATTTGTGCATCGGCCATGGAGTTGAATATTTTGACACCATCCACAAATATCTGGATATTTTGAAAATGAAGATTTTTCTCTCTATTTTAGTTTTCCTTCCACACATAAATGGCTTTTTCAAGCACTGAAAACAGAGATTTTCGAGAAAGCTCTCCAGAGTGGATTTTTGTTGAAAATGCTGGTTTATCATTTTTGTGTGGATGGATGAAAACAGAGGTTTACGAATATGATGGCATCATAGACTGAGTCCAGTCTATTCTGCTCTGCATTATATAAGGGACTATTGTATTTCCATCAATTTATCGTTTTTGTGTGGGTGCATGAAAGCAATTCAAATACGCTACATGTGGATGCACATTTTTATGAAATCTGAGAAGCACATTATTTTCCATTTTCAAAAATATACAGATTAGTGTGGACACGGCCTTAGGTGACCTATCTTTTGTTATTTTTCAGAATCTCAAGGAGGATGAGAAGAGAAGAAGAGAAGGGGAGTTGGGAGTGAATGGAGAGGAAAAATTGAAAGTGGCTTAA
>JANRMR010224801.1:14600-26058 GCA_025434825.1 Bergia sp. 'catenularis'
TTATTTTGGACCCATTCTTCTGATATTTGGAAAGAAAAATGTATTATAATTATTTGTCTTTCATGGATTTTTAATCTTAGCATTTGCAAGCAAGTTAAACTAAATGTTTCAGAATGAGAGAGATGCATTGACTTCTGGCTGTCTTCAAAGTGCTCAAAAAATCTTGAAGTTTTGTTGAAAACTACAACAAAATTCTTCTGAGTACAGTTGTCGCATCACTTCACTTGACTGTAAAAAGCTTGTGATGTAAAAGTTGCATTGACTTTTGATTGTTATATGTATGCTCATGACATTTTAGGAGCAATACAGTTCTCAAAAACTGCATATAAAATATGCGAACATTCTGACAGGAAAACGTGGAAAAGTTTGTATTTTTACATGCACTTTCTGAAGAAAAAACTAACACCAAAACAGTTTTTGCTAAACTTTTTCTTGTTCCCACTCCTAGCTGAACATGAAGCTCAAGAACTCCAACAAATTCAAGGGCCTTGTGTGGTGATTTAACCCTTTCACCCCCAGCCAGTTTATCAACATCTGTTTTCTCCCTACAATATCACTACAAAGTAAGTTCTTTGGTTGTGATAATAAAGGAAATGATCACACACTGCAAGCTATCTAGTATGAAAAGCAAAATTCTCCCAAAATCTTTAATAGAAAGTATGGAAATTGGATACAGTTTAGGAGAATTTAGCAATACGCATATGTTCTGTTTGGGGCTGAAAGGGTTTAACTTGAAGATTTGCTATATTTTGCTGTGAACATCAAACAGTGATAGTTATTTTGCATCTGGTAACTAGCAATGCAAGTTCAATCAATGGCCATTAATGTTTTGGCAAGCAAACACACAACACTTTGATAAAACTGGATTCTTAACCTGACTTCAGATCGGTCAAAACTCGCAGCCAATCACAAAATTCTGTAAGACACAATTTGCTTTAGAGGTTGAGCTCAATATGTGTTTTCAGTCTGAACTGGCTGGCTTTTGCTTTTGTTGAAATCTTTTAAATCAAAGTTTCAAATTTTAAAAATTTGCTTGTGCTGCATCAGACAAAAGGATTTTGAAGGACCACCACTGATTTTCAAGAACTTTCCAGGCCTGGAATTGTTATTTTCAAATTCAAGGACTTTCCAGGATTTTCCAAGGACTGTGGGAACCCTGCATTAAGTTGCAAAATTGAAAAAGGTATGTCAAGCTATTTCTTTTACTTTAATTTACCTTTAACACCTACACTTGTTATGAGATGCTTTTCCATTTTTGCAGTTTGCTCTTTTATTTTCTACCATATTTTTTTATTAATGCCTATACTGCGATCACTAGTATTTATATACATGTATCTCATCCTTGATCAATTTATACTTTTAATTTTGTCTTTAATTGCTACCACTCTCACCTTGCCCCTTATAATTATTAAATTAAGGTGGTCTGTACTTTTCACTCTTGTATTGTCTATTCATCTATAACTTAATTTACAGCAAACTTTATTTTTGAGTGCTAATAAAGATTGTTGCTACTGTGTCAAATTAGTGTGACATATCAAAAACAATAAATATTATCATTCACTGTTCTTACCAAGTGGGTTGTTTGACGACATCCTGGTCTGAATGCACAGGTTATGTCTAGTAAGGAATTTTTCCACCCATCCACTTGATGCCTTGAAGTCAGGGCATTCATCTCGAATTAATGTTCGCGCCTGAAGCTGAATGGCATCTCTTGTTACAGGTGTGCCATTCTCCTGTTGCTTCATCACCCAAAGGTAAAGTTTTTCATCAGTTTCGTTGGAGTAACTCAGACGACGACCACCACCCCCTCCCCTCTCTCCAGGGGACCTTTTTTCTCTCTTGCTATGCCCATGTTTACACCAAACCTGGACTGTGGATCGCGGTACACTATATTTTCTTGCTGCCTCTCGCACAGTGGTTTCTTTGGCATAATTAACAACCTCTTGTTTTTGATCCACTGAGTAAGTCTGATAGCCTGGGATTAAACCTTTTGCAAACAGTAGCTGCTCACTTAGTCCTGTTAAAATAAAACAAAACCGAACTGAGCTGCTAAGTTTAACTAACCTTGCAGAACAAACAAAATTATTATAAAATTAACTGACTTTTTAAACTAGTAAATGTGCCCAGGTTGATAGTAACCAAATTGATTTTCCTTCTGGCTGCTCTTGTCAGCTGTGTGCTATCTTGTGTAGGAATAGACAAAAATGTTTTGAAATACTTAAATTTAAAATAGTTCATGATGTGTCCAGATTGTAGTTTTATATATATATACTGTATCTTTTTCATATAATTTATACACATTCATATAATTCTCTTTTATTTCTATTTTTGTACTCCTTATAACTTGGAATTTAAATTGTAAAAAGATTCAAGTTATGAGGAACTCGTAAATTAACAAGCAAAAGACATAAAGGGAGAACAAAATAATTTAGTTTGAGTTATTGGGAGGTTTGAGATATCAAGGATACAAGCAGTACCTGTAAAACTCACAAGGTTGATAAGATACATGTACAACTTGGATACAACTGGAATGAAAATTTATTAAACTTATGTCCAAAAAAGTCAAATAGGAGGAAAAATGAATTATATTAAATAACAAGAAGAAGGACAGATTTTTTTTTATTTTCCAAAACAGACAAATTTAAGGCAGGGGGATTCACGATAAACCTAAGAAATGCAAACTCAGTGCTCTTATCTGAACAAAAGCTTACTTGTCATTTCTTACTTAAAACTAAAAAAAACTACATGACTAGTTACACTAAGTGACCAAATACTACCAACCATCTCTGGGAAACTCCTTGTGATTTCCATTCAAAGAGAGATCTCTCTCAGCAGCAGGGGACTCAACTCCATTTGCAGTGCCATTTTCATCAAAAACCTCATCTGGTTCTTTCTTCACTCTTCCATTACCATAGTTTATCATTTCATCATCTGAATCGTGACTTGAAATTGATGCATCTACATCTGATGACTCCTACAAGTAATTATAAAATCAAAGCATTATCGTTTACTGTTTTGCTTTCCACAAGAGTAGTTGCAGATCTATGCATAATCTATATAGAGAGAGGATAATTATATCATCATCATCATCATTTAGCAGCTGTGGAAGAGATACTCTACACTACTGACTGCCAGCAGTTACTATAACTCCTGGCCGACCCAAGTTCTTCCTGAATTGTTTGAGCCCTGAAATGAATTTTTGAAGATCTTTGGTAATCTTCAGAGACTGATGTAATTTTTCAGAAAGCTTTTGATAACTTTCAAAATTTCATCCTCATATTCACGGTCAACAGGATGTAGTTTACATGTATTTGTAAGTGGTGTATTTTCCAGTAAAAGTTTATATAAGATATAAATTTGAAAAAGAATGTACTGATATGTCAAAAGTTAACACCACATAAGCTTTTGAATATTCAAGTATTAAAATTATTTAAAAATTCTACAAAACAGTATTTACTTTGCTTGCTTAGACTGTGTCATTATGATCTTATTGCTACAAAATTTTGTTAACACAAAAGAATTCTTACTGTTTATTTGACTTTTAAATAATTATTTTGCTTTAATGATTTATCAATTTATTTTCAAATATTGTATTAATTACTTTACTGGGTTCTATCAGAACTAAGCTGTATTTTACACATTATTTTAACTGAATGATTCTTACTAAATGGTTGTGAATTGCTTTGTTTAATTTGGTTAAAATTACTTTTAATCAAGTTTTTTTTTCTTGCAAGTTATTTTATTTTACAAAATGTTATTATGGCAAACCAAAGAAAAATAGCATTTTCATTTCTAAACACAGTTAAGATTATGAGTTCTTATGGGAAGAACAGTAAATGCTGTCATAGGTAAAGGTTACTTCAGTTTAAATACAAAGAGAAAAATTTTGGAACAACTGGAATAGAAATTACTGGCACTGGTAATAAATATGAATTTATCCAAGTTTCCTCAAACTTAAATGTTTATATTCACAGCAGTTACTTAAATAAGACTAAGAAAACAATAATTATTCTGTAAAATGTTATAATATTGAGAATGTATCAGTATAATTAATGTTTCTAATTCAACATTATGGAACAAGATAAACTTTGAACTATGAAAAATAGCTGTGAAAGCATAGCTTTGCTAATAAACATAGGAAAATAATTTGTAATTAAAAAATAAAGTAAAACAATTCAGAGCTTTTAATTTTAGGTTAAAATCTATATTTTCTCTCCAAGGTTTACTTTTTCACAGATGTATCCTTTTTATAACTATGCACAGTATAATGAACCTTCAATGGCAAATTCACAGTCATTGAACTTGAACTTGATATGGGAAGGTAACTTTATTTTGAAATGAGATTCCCCTTGTCGTTTCTGAAACAACAAATACTTAACCAGATTCTTGACAAAATCTGATAAAAGTATACAAAAGTCCTCAAACATTCATATGTACCCAACCCACTTGTCCATTTTTGGGGAAACTGGTCAGGAATTTCAGTCATCTGCATTAAGCCCATAAACGGAGTCTTGAAGCATTCACAGTCCACGAAAATATGCTTACCAAAACCTGCATATGCTGTGGGCAAGACTTTGGAAAAATAAATCGAAAACAACACTAAGGCTTCAGAAAGTTTTGCATAAGTTGTTGTTTTAGAAAGAAACATCTAGATAAAAATTGTGAAGCAGTTTTGGTCCAATTGATAGACGTGTTTATTAATACCCCCACACACCCTCGCTTTGGGGTTACAGGAAAATCGGAATCCGTCCCAGCACTCGTTAAAATTATATAACTACACACGAAACGATAATACCACCGTAAATCGGGAAAAAACATCTGCTTCGTCTGATATTAGAATTTTGTGTTTATTCCAAGTGGCTGAAAGGCGCTTGACGCAAAGAAACACAACGACGATCGACCAACGACAGCCTTCCCCCAAGTGTCCTTGATGCTTACGTGAGCACCGATTTGAGAAAACGCAATGAAGTGAATTTAAATGTCTCAAAACTTCATAATCATCGACTAGATTTTACGGATATCACGGAAAATGAAAACCGTTTCACCAGCGAGTTGGTCTTAGAAGGAAAGAAGACATAATTACCTCACTTTTGCAATATTTTACGTATGAATATTTCATGACTTGCGAAGAGAAACCGGCCAAATATAGACGCTTCCTTCTTCGTGAAACTCGGCTAAGAAGTAATCACAACACAAATTCGTGCTTAAATTCGCCTTTCTTGTGCCAAAATTTCTTTCCCACCCGCCTTCAAACAAAATGGAAGGCATCTGGTCCACAAATTAGAGCGTGGGTCTCTTATTGTTTCCTCTTGGCAATTCAAAGGAAAGGGGTGTCATCTGCCGAAACATCACAATCGGAGTCTAATTCTTCTTCCTCGCAAATGTTCTTTCTAGAGAAGGCACAATCTGCAGTCTAACTTACATTAACGTAATTCTAAGAAATTATGAGCCAAAAGCGAACAGGTTTGCTTATACGCGCTGTTTTGATGACCGATCAAATTCAACTGTCGCTGATTCGTGTTCCCCTTCGCCTATGAACAACAAAGCCGGCGAGGCAACGAGTTCCTTTTTGCTTGAACGTGAACGAACCTGCCTCTAGATCCGACAAACGTTAACATGGAACGATCGAACGCGATACTTAGAAGATATTTAAAGAGAAGATACCTTTAAAAGTTGTTCTGACTTGGCTCTGGCAATGGCCGCGATAGCTTTGGACATCTTTCAAATGCGGAGACAACGCCACTGAGACGAAGGGGTACAACAATCCTTTCTGTTTACCGCACCCCGATCTCCAATGACGAAATCGTTCTCAGAAGTCTGCTTACAAATCGAAATCTTCAACGTGGACTTCAAAGCAAGTTTCGCTTCTGCTACCGACTCTAAACTTCCTTATTCTTCCTGTTGCGACGGGATAACGTAGAAGGCCGAAACAGGAGGCCCGACAGAAAGGCAAAGGTGCTTTGAGTGCAAATTCAGGGCCTTTGTTGTCAGGCTCGCTCGCGATAGCGTAACACGTCACGTGGTCACTTTCAGGCCAACGGGTGCCCAAATACGCATGCTCGTTGCATACAACCGCAAAAAGTCTGACCGATGGCTCAAGTATTAGCCTGTAGCAACTTTGTTTTGTTGTGCTTTTTTATTTGTCTTCGTCAATACTACAAATAAGAGCTTTAGTTGGTTATAAAATACAATTTAAAAGTTAAACGCACGGTTACAGTCTTCCACATCTGCTTATTTTTAAATCTTTTTCTCTACAAGTAATTTTTGTGGAATTTTAAAAAAATTTTAAATTCGCAGAGAAAAAGATTCACTGAGTAAAAAAAACGTTATGGTGCGGCTTCCATGCGTTGCCGTGAAGTCACCATTTCTTAAATCCTCGTAGAGTCCATAGACTCCGAGCTTAACTACAAAAATAACAGATGGATCGAGGATGCTTCACAGCTGCTTCAAGTTGGAATATGATCTTCTGGGCATCAGTCATTCGTGTTTGTTTTTCAAGTACCGCCGGGTCAGTTTTCTGAGAAACACCCGAACCTAAAAATAAACAGGAACCGGCAAAACCAATTTGTTTTCCTACATCAAACTAACAAACAAGACAATATTATAAGCAGCCAACAATAAAAAGTGTCTTTGAAAGGGACAAAGAAAACGGCATTACATCTAATCCAGCAAAAGAGAGTGGCAAGCTGACAACCGCTCCACGGTGCGAAGAAACGGCCCGGGGTTGGTGATGGTACGGGATAAAAATTTGAAAATGGTTCGCATAAAAACATATAAAAATGATCCCCCTAAATTACTCCTCCCCTCCCCCAAAACAGTTTCTCCTTAAAAAGTTTGTACCCAAAAATGTCAACTGAAAATAAGTAGTTTGAGCCGGTTTTCCGCTCGTAGACGAATTTGTTTTGCGATAATACAAAGGCAATTTTACGCACAGTTTTAACTGAGGAATGAAGAGGGCAGTTGATTATATTGATTTTTTCATGAGAACCTTTTTAATAAAAACGCCGAAGCTATAAAATGCCAAAACTATTTAAAGGACACACCTCAGGCTGAAACCAAAAGTGGAACGTTTATTTCTATAAACTGGAACGGGAAACCGCTACTAAATATGGTGAGAGTGGGTGCACTTTCACATTTCATTTTGGTAAACAGGTGATGGCACTGAATTTGAGTTGGAAACATACTTTGAATGTATGCAGACATCAAAAAATGTTGATCAAGAACTCTTTGAGAACAAGCTGAGATGCTGAAGAAATTCGGACGTTCAGGCTCGGCCCAGAAAATAATTGTCAGCAATTTTATAAACTGACACCGTAGCTCGAATTTCTCAAAATTTTAAGAACGTTTTGTTAGCAATCTCAAGCTCAAGTTAAGAATTATAAAAACGATTTTTCATTTGGCCTGATCTTTCAAAAGAATAATTTTAGGCTAAATTAGCTTCCCAAACTGAAATTGCTAATTGGCAACGATGAGCATTGGCAAAATTGCTTTTTAATTTTTTTTTAAAGCGTAAATAAGGTTTGTTACCGATTTCGCCTACGAGCATACCGAATGAAGACATCAAATATATACACAGCTGTAAGGCCTGCCTAATCGAATCAGCTCAGAAACGAAAACAGTTTTTGTTTTATTATTTGATGCCGATCCAAAATGTTGCTGCTCTTCACGTTGTCAGCAATCTTTATTTTCCCCTTGAAGAAATACGTCACTGGAGGTTGCGTCACAAATTCTCGCCCCAATCCCCACTCATATCTAAAGATGCAGCGTTTGTCGTCTTCCAGTCTGAAATGTTCGGCAGCAACGATATCTTAGTTAATGTCACATCTGATTTTTCGTGGCCAGGAGAGTGTTAAAATATGAGTGAAATAAACGGAAAAACATTGCACAACTCCAAAGTAAAAAGAGGAAACGAAGGAAAATACAAATAAGTAAAAAAGAAGTCAAAGAACGCACGAAAAACACAGGCAAAGAAATCTTCCGTCCCCATCTCACATGATCAAATGGTCCATCTTTTAGCTTTATTCAGTAAGTTTCAAAGCAAAATTGATCTATCTACTCTTAACTTTCCTATCCATGCTGGGGTGCAGCTGTTCAGGCTCCCATGTGGGGTGGGGAAGAGAGAAACTTCGATTCTAGCACTGGATTAAGTAGACGAAACTTGATCGGCTATGATGTACTGTTCAAAAACATCTTAGTTCAGTATTAATTTACATTTCCATACATTCTCGAAAAAAACAAATTATAAAAGTAAAAAAACCCACAACTTTGTTTGAATGTTTAACTGTTCACTATAAGTGGAAAGAAGCTGTACTCTCGGACCAGCCAAGCACATGCCACGGAAAAACCCTATAAGTAAGCTACAGTATATGTTGTAATGAAGTGATCCCAGAGAAAAGAACTAACGTTTACAAAACGTACTTGCTATATTTTTTAACTAAAATAACAAATTAACAAAATGTAGGGAGTATTTGACTTCAACTTTTGTCTTCTGAGAATATCGGTGTTTCGGTTTTGGTCTTCAACTGGATGATCTTGAAAATGTGCATGTTTTTTGCAAGTTTCATGCCAAGGTTTAACCTAAAAGGGCATATGACTTTTTATGTGGTTGGAAGGGGAGGTGTTGGTCATTCGCCAAGTTGGATCTAATCGTTTTCATTTTCTTGTCACACAAAACTTGCATTTTCTGCTCTTAAACCGAGCAAACACGTGTCCCTTTACTTATCAAAGATTAGTCTTTCTCTTTTAACTACAACATTTTTGCTTTTGTTTTCTTGAGCTTCTGAGGCTTGAATTTCAAGGGAAATGAAAAAATATTCAAAAGGAAAGCGATCTTTTAAAGTCTTCGATCATCATTGCGACCAAAATGAGTAAATCGATTCCGAGTCCGAGTCAAAGTACCGAGTCACTTGTCAGCGGTATATGTAAACCGAAAATGGTGGTGTGCGGGTGGCATGGAGAGTGTTTGTTTTTACCCTGAAATTGAACCATTTGCATCTTATTATGTGGCACGCTCTATCTTTGCACATCTAATTAACGTTACAAATTGGTCTATTTGTTAATAAAGATGTGTTTGTTTTCTCTCTGCAGATGGCAAGGACTGATGTGGAAATTATCGAGGTAAGTCGACTTGTCACGTTCTTTGCAAGTGTGCAAAGTTTTTAAACGAATATCAAATTGTCACTTGGCTGACGGATACAATAATTTGTGTCCTAGCTAATTCATCAATATTTGCTGTACTGATTGATCGCAAATCTACAGCAACAGACCGAGCTGAGTAAATGTCATCGCAGAAACACATATAATCATAAGAAGTACGCTTAGCTCTTGTCTTGCACTTTAATAATCGTAATGCGAATCATAACAGATGTATTTTAACTGTTCCATTTGTAGTGGCCGCGGAAATATCGGAAAAAACGTTTATTTGTCTGTGTTTCCGAGAAACTATATTTCCAAAGGGGAAAACGATAATTCAAAGTGACTCGGTCAATCGGCGAACTCCGACCTAAATCTCGTCATTTGAATGTTTTATGGCAGACGTTTAGTTCGTTTTTATTTGGGGATGTTTGTAAAGCGGTTAAGATGGAATCGGCCGATTAGCGAGTTGATCATAAAAATTACAATTTCCAAAATTCTGATTAGTCATTTACCTCTTTATCATGATTTACTAACTTATTATAAAAATTACAAATTGGACGAGCGCGTAGCGCTCAAATCTGATTGGCTCATTCAACACTCTATTATTTATTAATCCGCCAGCAGAATCATTAATCGGATACTATCCGATTACAAGACCCTGTAATCGGACACCTGTAATCGGACAGTTGAATAAACCAATCACAACCAGAGTTCTTGGCTCTCTGACTAATCGGCAACAGGAAAATGATCAATGATTGGCAAAATGGCCAAAATTTTGGCCAAAATGGAGAATTTTACTTCCTATAGCAACAATGCATTATATAAAATGGACTTCAACTCAAATAAGTTTTTGTATCCAATGGAAAGGCCACAATCCTTTGAAACAAAACAACTGCAAAGTTGCTTTGCCCTGTCAACAATCTCCTCAAGTTTAGCAGTTCCAGGTTTTCGCCAACCAGTGCAGCAGACTGTTTTCTTATTTTCGGAAATTGTAATTTTAATAATAAATTGGCAATATGATTTCGTGTCTTCCAGTTCTGTCTGTAATCATTCTCGTGTTAAACAAATCAGACTCGTGCTACACGCTCGTCCAATTTTGTTTTGTTATTCGAATGATTACAGATCGAGTTGGACTCCACGCAGTCCTATTACCATTACTTATCTGTAAATTGTCCGATTCCTTTGAGTCCGTAATCGGATACCAGAATGAACCAATCACAATGTGACTTTTTGGTTTATGATCCAATCACAAGTAAGAAAACAATCACCATGGCAACAACAAGTCAACTCTCAAAAAATGTGGCGGCAAACAAAATGGAGAATGTTTTCTTGCTTCGACCGACTCAATATCATGTCATTTCCGACCAAACCCGTTTCGTTTCTTTATTTATCGGAAATCGCAGTATTTATGATAAATTGGAACAGGACGCTTGTGTCATATTTTTATTCGTGATAAGCTAACAAATTGAACCGCAGGCTTGAGGATAATTGTTGTTTGTCACTCGCGAAATTTTCTTGAACCTCTGTTGTGTTGTGGAGTGTCTCGCTGCATGCAAACAATTTCTCTCTCAACCTGGTCGATTTGACTAAACCCAATTTATCACGTAGCCGAACTGTCATTTTGATAATGGGTTTTTCTTATGTTTTGAATTTTAATATTACGTCATTATCATTTTGACCGTTTGACGGCGTGATGAACTGGGCATTAGAACTGGGCACTAGTCAAATCGATCAGTTCAGACATTTTTGTCAGACGGCTGAGGGAAACTGTTTGCAATAAACAGCAGTGGTACGAGAAACATAATTATCTTAAGAATATAATTCTTGTTGGCTATAAACCACAAGCAGAGGCAAGCCAAAAGCAGAGGCAACTGCACGTGTGTGCCTACTTTGCTGGTGTCGCTTGCGTCATCAAGGTGACGTCACTTGTGTTCAGTGTATGAATGCCTTTGCGCTTGCGTCTGCGCATAATTTAATCTGACTTTAACCTGAATTTAATCGTAGGTTAAAGTTTAACCCAGGGGAGGTTAGTTCAATATATATGTAGTCCAAACTTCACTCGAGCTACACGAGATGCTATAAAAACCGGTGAAATGAAAATTTGTATGCCTTTCTCTCACGTAATTTCGTCACTCGTCCCTGATCGTTATAATACAGAAAAAGTGAGTTTGGGCAATTGACAAAAAAAATAACAGCTTTAGCTATTGTTTTATGTATCAAGATATTCTCCAAGGTAAAGAACGCAACACCAGCGCTACGTCGGAAGTCTAGTTGTTTTAATTTATGAAGATATTTTTGAGCTGTAGACAATTTATTCGAGAAA
>JANRMR010224802.1:2990-17401 GCA_025434825.1 Bergia sp. 'catenularis'
TTATGCCAACAAAAAGCATAAGTCAATATATTGTAAAATTCCGAATTTTACCAGGGTACAGGTTGGAATAACAAATGCGCATGAGCATGTCGTACAAAGAAACAAACGTTGGCAAATTTCCAAGGTGGCGCCTCAAAAACCCATTTTTACACTAAAGTAAGCAGCTCGTAGCGTTTTGATCAAATAATCACGCGTCTGGCCTCACTGAGTCGACGAAGAAAGGCAAGAAGAAAATAATGTGGGTTTAAACCCTTGCTTTCTTCAAACGTTTATTGCTTTGTGCATGTTTGCAGGCTTTAAGCTTGGTTCATATATTTTCCCGAACTTCCGCAGTGACCTCCAGTGCTGATGGGTTACTCTGCAGTTATCAAAGATCTTATTTGATGATCTGAAATTTTGCCAGAAATATTGTAACTGTATAAGATTCTTAAAATTCAACGTAAGCACCGTTCGGACATTGGCGAGCGTTAAACATGTCAAACATATGGTGTGAATTGGTTTTGAGTTAGTGTCTCTCTATATAATGCAGTCCCCAAGGGAGAATGATAGGGTCCCTTGATGTCCAGCTCAGTTTTGGACATCCGTGGCATGCCCACATCCACATCTCTTAAACGTGATACGTAGCAGAAATTGTGGAGGATAACAAAGCTTTCTTCCTTGTCCAATATCTTTCTAGTACACGCATGTAACAATGAAAGTCATCTCTACAGATGCTTCGGCTACATCTTCACTGCGAAGAAATAGCAACGACGTCTGAGCGTATAACAGCCCTCGAGTACTCTAATTAAGCAGCACAAACCTTGAAATCTAATCATCCGGAAACAAAATCTACTTTGTACAAGACGATAGAGCTGCTACATTCTGCTGCATAACAGACTCGCATCGCCGTGCGATCCATTTTAGTCCTAATGATTCTTAGGACTGGGAGGGTACAACTTGTGTCAGTGAATGAAGTTCACGGTGTTTCTCCAGTGGTCCAAGGCAGGTGATACAGTGTGAAAGTCCTTGTTTTGAGACACTCACCATCCACCTTTCATTTGAGTACGCATAAGACTTGAAAACACTGAAGAAGTCTCTAACAATGATTTCCTCAAAAATACACTCCTCGCAGTCTACATCCTGTATGGAAATGAATGGTCAACAACAATTTGTTTTCATTTTGTCAATCAACTTTACTCGGCTTTGTGACCCCAGAGAGAGAGAGAGAGAGAGAGAGAGGTGGACATAAGGAAAATTAGATTAATTAATTAACTGGTTGATTGATTGATCGATCATTCAATTGGTTGATTAGTGAATGGATAAATGGATAGATAGAAGAACGGGTAGTTGAAAGAATGAATGATTGAGTAGGTATAGAAAGATGGATGGCTATAATGGGGCATGGCATATAAATAGACAAACAGGCAGATATAAAGATACAAACATACACACATTCATACGTACACACATACCTAAACACATACTTACATACATACATACACACACGCACAGACATACATATATACAAACAAACATACATAAATACATACATACAAACATATACATACCTACCTACCTACATACATACATACACATGTATACATACATACATACCTACATACATACATACATACATTACTACGTACATACATACATACATACCTACATAAATAAATACATACATACATATATAACTACATTTCTACGTATATACATACATACATACATACATACACACATACATACATACATACATACATACATACATACATGAATAAATAACACGGTAATAAAATATCTACCGTTCCTCGAAGAGTTCCTGTATCGTCGATAGTGAGAAATAAATCAGTCTCTACACCTGCTATTTTCACGAACCCAGCGCCGACTGAGAATATTTCCATGGTAGCTGCAGCACAAGTATTGAAAAGCACCATAAATCTTCCAACTATTGACCACCTATGTTCTTCTTTGGATAACTTTTACACTTGTACACAAAAGTTAAACACTTACAAGAAACAATGTGGATGTGCAAACATTCTCGTACATGTCAGAACAGGTAGACAGACACACGTACAGACATCCGAACTCATATTCTCACTATGTTAGGTGCTCCCACTGGCACCTGCACCAAAACCCACACCCGCGAATACAATCGCACTCACATTTTCACCCCTCATTTGCACTGACCGGTAGCCTCACGCAAATATGCAACGAACAGACTCTCAAACTCACTCACTCACTCACTCACTCACCCACCCACTCACTCACTCACTCACTCACTCACCCACTCACTCATTCACCACTCACTCACTCACTCACTCACTCACTCACTGAAATCACACTCGAATGCACACTCACACTCACACTCACCCTCACGCTCTCACTCACACTCACACTCACACGCACACTCCCACCATCACATGCACACGTGCACACACACTCACAAGAACACTCACACTCACCTTCACGCTCACACGCACAGGAACAAGCACACTCACACTTACACTTACACTTACTCTCACACTTACACTCACACTCACACGCACACGCACACGCACAGGAACAAGCACACTCACACTTACACTTACACTCACACTCACACTCACATTCACACGCACACGCACACGCACAGGCACAGGAACAAGCACACTCACACTTACACTCACACTCACACTCACACTCACACGCACACGCACACGCACAGGAACAAGCACACTCACACTTACACTTACACTCACACTCACATTCACACTCACTCTCACACTCACACTCACACTCACTCTCACGCACACTCATATGCGCACTCACCCTCACCCTCACATTCACACGCACACGCACAGGCACAGGAACAAGCACACTCACACTTACACGCACACACTCATACACACACGCACACTTACACTCACACTCACGCTCTCACGCACACCCACACGCACACTCACCCCCACACGCACACTCACACGCGCACTCGCACACACTCACATTTACAGTCACGCTTACACTCACACTTACACGCACACTCACACACACACACACACACACTTCTTCTCACATTCGCACTCGCACTTCAAGTGTACTTACCGTAAGGGCAGTTCTTATCTTTTGTCCCTCGGACGCTGCCGTCCGGTCTGATACTGAGGTAAAACCCACTCCGATAGAACAATCTTCTCTTTCTTCCACACCTCTTCCCCAGGGCCATTTGGCATTCCTGCCACTCGGTCAGCTCAGAGGAGCAGGAAGAGCCTGGTATCGACGATCGGGCATTTCCGAGGGTGAGCTCAATGCACGCTTGTTTTAATTTGACGCAAGCCTCATCCAGTTCAATCCTGTACTCCATTACGTCCATATTTGATGGATAAAGTAGACTCTTGGAAAGTAAAGTCACAGTGTTACAGTCAGTGAGGGTCACTGAGAACTGTAGTCGGAAAATCTTTTTTGTAGTTTTCAAAACAAGGCAAGACGTCCATAAACTTGAAGTTTAACTGTCTGCCATAAATATCTGAGATTGTCTCGGTGGAAGAAAATTGAAATACTTTTCGCTCGCAAATAAATTATCCTCTTTACTCGTTATCGTGACGTTTGAAAGGACATTATTTGCGGTTATTTGTCCGACTTTGATGTTTATCTTTTGTTCTGAGCGTTTTTGAAGAAAAGAAAAGAAATGAAATGATTTTAAATTATGAACGACCATAAACTTTTTAAACTTTCCCGCCATTATTTTGAACTTGTTCTAACAAGTTTTGATTATTTGGTCAAAATATCAACATAATCTTGAAAACTATAACAAAGATCTTGTGTGGCATGAACATACATGATTCTCACATTACTGCTGTAGACTCTGACAAACATAACGCCTATGTTACGTCATGTTTCTGCATACTAACTTTTACTGAAGTACACTCGACAAGAAAACACCACAATTATCGTGACTATACACGTTCACTTATCTCCTGCTTATTAAGATGAAATAATTCAGAGATGACTGACTACAAATTACCTTCTCAGTCTATGGTGTCCATATCTGACGATCTTCGAACAGTTATTGCCACTAAACTAGCAAATTGTGTCTTTCAAACGTGATCCACATATCCGGTAATGTATTAAAAACGCGACATACCATTAACACCACTACACGGCTTCTAGATTATCTCTGAATATCCAGTAAATACTAGTAAGAGTGAGATAATATAACGGACAATCATAACATTGCCATTACTGGATGCAGATTTCCACTAAATTCTTGTGATCAATAGAAAAAAGTAACATACCATTAACACTACTACATTGTCCACTCAACATAAAGTGACTTTATTAGTAAAGCGGCTGAAGAAGTGACAAACCAATTTATAACGCCACTACCCCTTTTTGTCTTAAAGGAACCTCGTTTATAAGAACGTCGAGGCTGACTGAGGTGTAGCCAAAAATTTAAGTAAATGTATGGAATGAAGTAAGAACTTCCTCAAGCTCAGCAAATTTTTACGTGCTCTTACAAAAAGGAATGTACACGGTTAAGACATGACCATCTATGAGTAGTGAGGATGTGTCTGATCACTGAACACAACAATGCAAGCAATCCTTCCAAATATAGTATGTGTGTACACTGGTTACCAGCAGAATACATCACGCATTTTATTCTAAGTAGACAGCATATAAAATACACAAAACGTACCAGATATAGGACGGGAGGTCACAGAAAATTAAAACTTCATTCTAAATTAGCAAATCGCATTTAAAGGAACGGTCTCAGACACACTTTATACATCAGCTCAGACTAACAAACTTCCTGAACACTTTTTGAAGAAGCTTAATTATAATTATAACAATAATCCAAAGAAGGCGGACAACACACACACACAATAACATAAGCAACTCACTCTGAAAATAGCCACACGATTTTTTTCAGTTGCAGAATGTGGAGGTTAACTGGAACGGGAAATCAGCCAAGAGCATGCCACTGTTTTGTTTTTTGCTTTTGTTAATGAATTAGCGGATATCAATTCATCTTTGGTATTCGTAATTACTTGTCGCTACGTTTGGTCAAAACTAACGGTTACTCATCATTATAAGATATCGTGAACGATGAGTAGGAAAGTTTACTCGGTTTTCAATTTATTCTCTGTTTGCATGTCCGTGTTAAGTGGCTATTGCGTACGGTACTCTTGAAAAGAGACCACTTTAAAAATGGCGCCTGGAAATATTGTACAGGTTGTAGGGCTGCACGCCAGCAGCAAAGTGGTTCATTATTTTGGCTCCTAGCTGAATGTGAAGAAATATAACAGTAATGCTTATTAGTGTAAGCAGCAGCATATTTCGAGTGCCCAAATTCTTTAATGTTCTTAAACTCCTTAAAGTTTAAAACTTAAATTCTGGAAAATTGTTACATTACAGTGTTGTCCAGTACAGTTACAATGCCACTACTCCAATCTGGGTACAATGCTTCCTATCTGTCTTTTCTCTATCCAAAGCTCTGAGAAAAGAATCGATATATATTGAGCAGAAACGAAAATGAGTAGAAATGAAAATGTCCAAAGCGGCCGATCCGCTTGGCACAGAGAGAGACGTCAATTACATGACGAATGATATCGGGTGACAATGGCGAACCTTCGTTCGGTGTGAATCCCTGTCTATTTACTCGCCCAGTGTCATGCCCATTGCTGATTCCTCATACAGTCGCAGTCTTGGTATGCGTGGCTATTTTGATTCTCGAACACATCTAAATCAGTCAAAGTATTTCCGCTGAACACAGATGTTTGGTTTATACTATGAAGCTATCCGTCTGATAGTGATAGCCTCAGCGGAAATTTAGTGGAGTGAGTTGGTGCATGCTGTTGCAGCATTTAGGCTGACTGTTCATGACATTCACCTGATACTTAAAATCCAGTACCACAAGTATAATAATTAACGTCATATACATAGTATAATGCAATGCCTAGCTTGTTTCATGTTTTTGGATATCATTATTGTAAGAACCAGGTATTTAATTTCTGTTAGAGGTTCGTCGTTCCTTGTTTTGTCTCAGTTGGTCTTAAATTGTTGTAATTCTGTACATAATTAGATAAGAAAGTTGCTGTGGTTTGAAAATATAAAAAAAACACTAACAAAGGCAAAGTGCTGGAAAATGCCAAGCATAATGGATGTAACCGATTATGGCGTCAAAAGTAACTCTTGGATCACTACAGTTTTTTTATATCAAATCTATGAAACGTTTTGTGTTTGCTTGTTGATAACGTAAAGGATTGCAAGATTTCACCCAGAAATGTTTCATGGTTCTTAAGTCCCAGTACAGCCTAAGGCTAATTAAGGTTGATATTAAATCATTCAGTTAAACTTTGAGCAGTTAAGGCCTTGTTGTTGTTCTAAAAATGCGTGTGTTATGTAACAGTTTGTGGTTAGATCCCTGTTTATTAAATCAGTAACAGCTGTGGTTATAGCGTGCTTCTTATCTGCCCAACACAGGCAACTTTTTATTTTACCAAAACAAACCGATATTCATAACCAGAAATTAAACTGAATTCTCTGCGAGCTTTGTTAATTTGTACTCCATTATCATGTATATGCACTATTTTTTGCGAGGCCAACTTTTATAAGAACAATAAAGCTCACATAACTCAAAGTTTAAGAACAAAATCAGGCTGGGCTCAAGAAAATATGTAAATACACGAGTCTCTAAAAGAGATATTGAATTTGTTGCAGATTGTCACAGTTTTCTCAACATGAATATCACCGTCTTGTTTTCATATGTTCATTCATCACATCTGAAAACCGAGCAAAATTGTTAACAAAATATTTTTAAAAGTTATCCAAACGTTACTTACCGCGATGAAATGTCGTGCAAATGTGCTTTATTTAGTTTTTCTGCAGTGTTTTTATTTCAATGTTTTCAAACTGCGAAAATTTGATTATTTATAGAAACAAGACTAAGCTCATTGACCTGTGCAAAAGGTTTAAGAGCAATGATTCTCAGCCAAAATATCAGGTTCTTAATTTTTTTAAAAAGCGTGTTTCCTTTTTGTTGTGTTTTTTGTCCAATTTTAGCAAAAAAGGTCATAGTAAACAACCTGAGACAAATGCTTTAATAATTTATTGCCGATTCAGCTTGCCGAATAATCCGTTTAACTGCCGAGTAATCGGTTAATGTCTGAAACTGCAAGAGTAAGCTCAAAATAGTAGCAAAGAGAAAGAGACTGGTAACTTAAGCATAAGGAGATGCATTTCGTGTTACATCTTAGCCAAATTAAAGATTCAGATCACATACCACAGAAATAGACTGCCAACTGTCTCTTCCTCACTAGCAGTTTTGCCGCTTGTTTACTTTTGAGGAAAAGGAAGAGAAGGCTCGCAAAATAACAGGTTTAGTTTTACTCAAATTACTATTCATCACCACTAAATTAATAAATCTCTCCCACATAACCTAATTTTCTCTTCTTGGCAAACTCACCTTGTTCCATGACCTAGGCTAGCCGTATTAAGTTTGTATTTGTCTTTAATGATATGTTTAGGATTAAAAATGTTTATCATTATGGTTATGGTAGTGGTACATGCCGGTTGAAAAATTGCCAGAAAGCTCGACAGTTCCTGTTTCTGAAGCGTTGTACTGTTCGTGTTCAAAATAGGCTGGATGACCCGGGGCTGTTTCAACTCATACATGAACGTTTTTGATAAGTGACTAGCAAATAAAGTAACCACTCAGTAGATCCGTTGGTAAATTAACTTAGCACACTCTCACAGCTAAAACCCGCTCACAAACACTGACACATTGCAGCCAAATTGATCACGTATAAAATAGAATATTGTAAAGTATAACTGAACTTCATATCAATATCAATATCATGTGTTTCAATATTGCAGTCCAACATCTCTTCAGCACATAGTCTGTTTGTTTTCTCATACATGCTTTTGTTGATAACGTTTCTCTGTGATTCATAGTGTCGAAAAAAGAGACCAAATTGGTGACCTTTCATCGTGGTAGTGTTTAACATTCCCAATTTCCGTGGCTAAATGTTGATTTAATATTATAAAGCCGATTGTACAGAGATGAGCCAGCCTAATGCTGTGAAACGCACATTTTAATTTTTTGTCGCAGTCGTTGATCTGATTATAAATTTTAGGCACACAACAAATCCTGGGCCACGAAAGGGAGTGCTGAAATACTGACGGATTTATTTTCTAAACCACAAAACCACAACCGACTAAAGTCTTGGCTCAACTTTCTATATATTTTGAAATAAGAGAGGGGTTTCTTTCCTGTACTGCCACTTGGACACGGCAGTCTTTTATAAAACAAGTGATTGTGGCCTCCTTTCTGGGCTGGAACAATTTTTAGTATTACGGCATTTGTTGATACCAGGAAATTAATAATTTAGACAAATCATTTTGTATTTATCAACAGCCAGCGGCGCTATATTCAGTTCTCATCATATGTCAAGGATTTTTTTGTTGACTATAAATACTCTGACTACCTGTGGCGAAACTTAGCGAGGCAGCCGACAAAGGAGAATTAAAATCCTAGTATAAATTTATTGCAACCTTTCGCGTAGTTATCTTGCTTAGATTGCATTTGCGATAGGTTAGTTACCGTGTTGGATGGTTTTAGTATTAAAAACGTAAAATTCGCTTCTCAAGCTGATTGTGCTGAGTCAAGCTGAAGGCTAAAACTTGGTTTGTTGAAAATATATTAAAACAAACAACATAAACAACAAGAATAAACTAAACGCTTTTTGACAAAGCGAATGCTTCTGCTAGGAATCATCATAAAATCTTGACGAGTTTCTTTTCAAACACTCAAATTCTGCCAAAGTGTTCGTTATTAACAGAAAATGTTACAACACAAACAAGCTCATCTGACTGCGTATATTGTCTTAGCTTGTCATTAAGCAAGCTAAAGCATTTCTTATAACAATAAAAGACCAAGAGAGCATTTAGGAAACTAGTGAAACAAAATTTAAGAAGCCACTGACATAAATTACATGAGCTTATTACAAATGTACTAGTTGTAACGACCGTTGAATGGAAAAAGCACTGACAACAATGTAGTTTAAATGCACAGAAACCTGATAGAATTAGAAAGACTGATATTTAAAAGTCAAGAGAATAATATTTATAACATAGGATGCGTAAATACTCTCAAACGCTTTCTAATATGGATAGCTAGATAATCCTTTTCTTTCTAAAATCTTTGAGTACAATAAACAAACTTTGGGCAGCATCAAGTCACACTGAACGAAAACGTTTAGCTTACTCACCTTAAAATTTGGCACAGAGTCGAACATCAATCTTGATTCAGTTAAGTGCTTTCTAAAAAATAAATATGAACGTTGAACACCGAAGTGATATTAATAACTGACGGTTTAACTATACGAGAGCGAATCGCAGTAGAACTAGACAAAGATCAAACACATGCGAAACCGCCAGAATCTATAAAAGCGTTCTAAAACAGCTATTCAGATAAAATCAGTCTTTGTTGACACTCCAGTGAAAACCTGCCAACTTACGCTTTTATTTGGGATTTCAGGCGTGATATGATTTTATTGCTCGTAATTTATGACCTTTTCACCTTCCCATGACGGTAAATTAGATATATTAGCACATCTGTCGGAGCTGAAACATCTTATATACCTGCTCTTATATTCTGAAAACATAAAAAAATAACGCGACAGTACAAATGCAGGGTACAAAATAGTTTAAAAACTTCAGCCAAAATTTAAGGCTAGTTCATTTGCAAACTGCCTCAGTTCAATTTATTCAAAGTCGCAACTGCCTGATGATTCATGCTGATTGATCATCAAATTTTAATCTAAGCTGTGAAGCGCTATAGACTGACGAAAGCTTGTTTTGTTCGGTAGTTTCCGGAGAATATAAATTCATATCACGAAATTGAGTGCCTGAAAGGGTGTCTTTGTCTGAGAGACACCAGCCATTACAAACTTGTGTGTACTCGCAGCTTTTGTTGTTGAACAGTACACACATGTGAAATATTCGCTTGAAAGCCTATTTAAATGGGGCAACGCAAATTGACAAACAAAGGCTCTTTTTAGTTTATCAGATTGTATTTATTTAATATATATGCGCAAAACGCTTTTTGCTGCCGCCACCAAGCTGTGTGGTTGCAGTGCTTTATAAGCCCGTTAAAAATCTCAACGAATATAAAAAATATCTTAGAAGGACTAGCTAAGTTATGCTGTTCGGGAGATGTTTGTCGTGCTGACGAGTTCATCCGAGCAAATCGTTGGATGTCACGCGTACTCGTTGTAAGTGCTCGGAACCAAAAATATCTCATGATGGCACTCGTCCGAAAACTGTACTCTGTAATGCTACTGACCAAATACAACGAATACGACCTATAAATATAATAACATCTACCCTGTATTAAACTGTGAAGTGATAAAAATTTTACAGATAGCGCATCCATTTATCTGATCAACGGAGCTTTGCGCCCTTTTAATTTTATACCGCCACATAACTTATCCGATGGGGCATGCCCAGCGATAAACACACCCTTTGATTTTAAAATTGTTGCACAACCACGCATTGGTATCGGAATTTTCCGCCCACGGTAGGAATGGGGTAGGGGTGGGGTGGGGGGTTTGCGGGCACGAAACTCTAATTATAAGCAGTATGTTGTTTGTTTCAAGCTCTGAAGTTTGTTGAGCAGTTTCGCAAAAAATTAGAAGGGAAAAAAGGAGCGTCGAGTCGGTAATTCGATACCATAATATAATGTGGGATATTTCAGTATTCACTAATTACCATTTTTGTCGCATAATTATCAAAGTTTATTTTAAAAGCTATAAATGCAAATAAAGGTGAAAACTGACAATGAAACCAACGCGAGATTCGATGATCGAGTGCTTTTTGTGTTGCGACCGATCATAACTAACTAGTCGCAAGAAACCATTCACAACTAATTAATCGCAAGAGACCATTCACAACTAACTAGTTGCAAGAGACCATTCACAACTAACTAGTCGCAAGAGACCATTTACAACTAACTAGTCGCAAGAGACTATTCACAACTAACTAGTCGCAAGAGACCATTCACAACTAACGAGTCGTAAGAGACCATTCACAACTAACTGCTCGCAAGAGACTATCTATCTATCTATCTATCTATCTATCTATCTATCTATCTATCTATCTATCTATCTATCTATCTATCTATCTATCTGCCTGTCTGTCTATCTGTCTGTCTGTTTGTCTATCTGTCTCTCTCTCTCTCTAGCTCTCTCTCTCTGCAGTGTAAAAGCAGTCCTTAAATAGTCAAATAAAGATTAATTTTATTTAGTAATTTAGTTTTTTAGCTATTTAGTTATTCATTTATGTATTTATTTATTTATTATCACTGGTATCAACATGTTTACGACATCATGTGGAAGAATGTATTAGTATTTACATAAGGAATAGAAAAAGCAAAATACACATCCTTTTCGTTAAAATCTTTGTTTGCGATCTGTGACTACCTATCCTATTATCTCCAAATACTGCAAAGAAAAACCAGTTCACCACGCAAGTTGCATGTCTGGAAGAGTGCGGAAATGTCCAAATATTGATGCCAACTGGCAGCGCAACCAATTACCAGCTCAAAAACTAATCTGCATGAAAGACATGTTAGTATTTTCGACAAGATTAATGCAAACTATACTAACGTTTTTGAATTATTTTTAAATGCTTTTTGTAACATGTTTTATTTACAGCCGGCAAACAATTCACTGAATGTTGAACTGTCGCAACATCAGCAAGAAACATGAAATTAAGGGACCAAGGAACTACATCAATTTTTTTATGTATTTTATATACAGCCACACACAGCAAGAGTGAAAACTTTCTTTGACTACTGAGCAGATTCTAACGTGTTCAAAAACTGAAATCCTTAATTACAATACTTATTTAACGGCCGTGCACAAAATACAAAAAAGTGTTTTTAATTGATAATATTTCAAGCTAATTAGGCCGAGGAGAAACAACGAATCGCTTCAAGTCATTTTCACTAAACCAGCTTCAAAAATAGGTCGACACAATTTAATACCAATCCGCTTACAAAATATTTGGCGGAAAGTGCTTCCTTCACTTTTAAGGCCACTCTCTACCCTAAATTTGTTGAACTGGTAAGAGAATTGACGGAGATATTTAGAAAGGAAAGAAAATTGAGGGGGCCCACGAAACAGTTGCCCTAAGCGAGCAAGTGTCACTCTTCAGGTACACGTAGCCGACGGTTTGGCGTCACCCATTAATTATTAACCCCCCAAATTAATTTAAAATTACTCGAAAAAAACCAAACTTCAAAATCTTCAAAAGAATCACCATCTTTTAACTCTATCTCTTCCTCTAAAATTCCGCTAAAAGTTCCCGAAATATTTACAGAAGTTTGTCAGGTCGATCCTCATAATAACAAGAGCTAGACTACTGCAGTAGCCTATACTCGGGCCGAGGTGATTTTCTTTGAAGCCAAGCAAGCTCTAACACATTGACCATATTTTAATGCCTATTATGCTCTATCCAATAAGATTGGCCGTTATTTCACACTGCTGACCAATTAATCCAAGGGCAACGATATATCGGGCCTATATATAGTATTCAACATGGAACTTGGATAACTTCATTTCATATAGTTTTATTTTTGTTTTATTTCAAATTACAATGGGCTTTTTGGCACTCACATTTGCTCAGATAAATGATTTCTGCTGAGCACCCTTTTCACACGAATTAACAACACCAACAGGAAAACAAATTTGATCAAGTTTTACTCAAAGTGTACAAACAGTAAAAGGCCATCTAGATGAAACAATGGTACAGTATCTAAAACCAATTCTGGGATAAAAAAGACCTATGCCATTTTTGGAGGAACAAAAAGGAAATAACTTTAAACACTTATTATGGGATTTTGTGGCCTGGGATGGTAATAAGGGAATTAAGATTTAATCGGTAATTTTATTGCTGTACTATGACAGATACATAAGCTCCCCCATTAGCTTTCTTATAATTTAACTCCACTATTTAAGTAATATTTTCCACTGGTGAAATGGTGTAGCGAAAGGAAGGCTGCACAAATATTCATCCCTCAGCAAGGCTGGGGATTGAACCCGGGGTCTCTCGCGTGACAGTCAGAGATCTTACCAACTGCAGCTGAGCCAAGCTTGCACACAAATGTGAATTGACACACCATGGTGTGTTGCCAGAGCACATGAAAGGTGAGCTTCTGGGACACACCTTGGCTTGTCCTTATTTTCACACATCTTTTGGTGTGTTTTCAAAAAGGTGTGTTTTGGGAGCACAGGAAAAGCTGTGTTCAAAATAACTACTGAAAAGGTGTGTAAAATTACACACCTTTACTATAAAATGGTTTACACACCAAAAAGTATGTTTTCTAGTTAAATGTTGTGCAGCGTTTTAAGCACACCTTTGGTGGAGTTGTGTTTACACACCGAAAGGCGTATTTTAAAACCACTTAATATAATTTTGTGTAACAAGGATTAGCACATAGGTAAATAAGACCCAATAAGAGAACGTAAGAAATGATACAATCTGGAGAATTAAAGAAGTTCCCACTGAAGAACCGAAAAACTTCAACATTTATAATAATAGTTAACAATTTAAAATATCTTGCAATTTTAATGTCTTCATCACTCAGCTTCAAGGCGATTCCTATAAAACATTACCAGTCAACAAGACTGTGGCAATTCAACTGCTCTCGGCTTACTCATTACTGGCTTATTCGCCTGGGTTTGAGTAGCCACACTGTACTTTTGATAAAAGTAAAACACAAAACAAGTAGATTTGCCAACTGAAAAACCAACATAAAAGTAACGGAGCATACTGCAAAACATAGAAGCCCTCTGCTTTAGTCTATGAGTGGTATATGCAGTTCACTGGATCAGTATCTTCTTGACTTTAGCAAGAGTAAAGAAGTGGCAAATTTTTAATGTTCTCTTTGCAGCCATAATAAATTAATGTACTGCTGTAGTTCTGAAAAAGGAAAAGAAAACACAATCAGATAAAAAATAATGAAGTGTATTGATTTCATATTTATACGTTAACCTGTGACAATCACAAAACTTCTCATTTCACAGAAGCTACAGTGCAATAATTTACAAAGTTGTAGCCGTAAAAAAATAATCAGATAATTTACCTCATTCCTTATTTAATTAATATTTTAACTGTCTAATGAGTCACAGTAAATATCAAGCAACTTACAATGCACTTGTTTTGCAAAGTGCCAATTCAAGCAAGTGCAAGTATGATTTGGTCTAGATATCTTTCAGTCATTGCAAGTATACACTCAAGAACAATTGACCCTCATCTTTACATCTCGCCTTTTCATCATTTTTCACTACTGAAAGAAAAGCATGTTTGCAGAATAAACAGAAACAGAATACACTGTGGGATAATCGGGGTTCATTTTCTGTTGAGGACGGCACGCTATTGTCAAACAAACAGCGGCA
>JANRMR010224913.1:0-17399 GCA_025434825.1 Bergia sp. 'catenularis'
TCAGTACAAGGTGTATTAAGTATGTTCATTATGGGGTGTTAGCCAATATCAGTACAAGGTGAATTAAGTATGTTCATGGCATGGGAATAACTGACATCTGCCTTGTGCTGATATCAGTTACCCTGATCACTGAAGACCTTTATCATTAGAAGTATTAATAAGTAGTTATACATTAATGTTAGATCTTTTTCCACAGTACTTTATGAAAGTTGTTGATTTTAAGTTATTTTTAACTATTAATTAGCATTTTAAAAATCATTACATTATACAGTCATTATAGGGTCATCCTCGGGAAATGTCAGGTGACCGTTATATACAGGTTTCCTTTAAATTCTACTGGAAATTAATGAATAACGTTTTTATGTGAAAATAATCACTCTATTTACATTTTATTGACAATAACAATTAACAGCAACACAACAAATATGAGAAAAGGCCACTAAAACGTCCGTGGTGTACTTTGCTTTCCTTGTACAAAAGGAGGAGGCAACATCGGTCTCTGTAAATACGTTTTTGAAGGTGACAATTTCTCCTGTGAGTGGCTGCATCGGTGGCTAACAGAAGAGAAATTTGACGCCGAGCGCTATCATAGTCAACAAAACAACAACTGTTAACTTGACAAGTGCAGGGATCTACACAGATTTCGAATGTGAATACAGTCTGGTACAGCAAATACGGTTGTTAGAAGACAGAAACTACAGTTGTTTGAAAGCGATAAGATCAGCACTTTTCTTGCTACTCTGTCGAAAGCATATGTCGGACGCCAGCAATGACATGTAGCTGTGTTAAGTATAATATTTGTATTTGAGTTGGACTCCTGCCCTGGCAGCCACAATGTAATGAGCTGTTGGATAAAGCTTGTTATGATTCGCTTATGGTTTGATCGTAATCTAATTTGGTGACCGTTATATACAGGTAAAACATAATGAAATTAGCATTTGGGAAGTGTAAAGGGTGACCGCTACATGTATACACAGGTCAACTTTACAAAAAATATAAGGCAAAATTTTTGGGAAGTTGTCCAGTGACCATAATATACAGGGTGACCACTATATACAGGGCCGTTATACATGTATACAGGTTTGACTGTAGATACTTATTATATTATTATTATTATATTATCATTATTGTAAGAGCAATAAGATTTTGTGGAATGCTCCTAAAACATGTTAAAACATTACTAATATTATCATTACTAACTTAAGTACAGTGGTAGTTAATAGTCTTTGTACTGATATCAGCTACCGCTCAGCCATGAACACTGACTGACACCACTCGACCACCCAGTTACACATCATTGTCACTAGTTCCATGTTCTGTTTGCCTCGTACACCAAGTTGGTGATCGGCACCCTCCACCCAGTGCATTGTCCAATCAGAACCCATCTTGTTCAATACTGACTCCATCAAGTCCATTCGGCACAGATTGTCCTTGGTGCCACTAATAAACAGAGCTGGAATTCCAAGATGAAGCACTGATGATAAACGTAACTCAGATGTACGCCTTGGAGGGTGTAGGGGGTATGATAAACACACCACTCCGTACACAAAGTCTGTAGTGAAATTACTATTTGAAGCTATTTCAGCAGCAACTCGTGCCCCCATGGATCGCCCTAAAACAAGTGAAATTACAGCTGAATGAGTATTGTACTTAAGGACCCTACTGCCCACTACATGTAATAATTTATTAAGTTAGAGCACTATTTATACCTTGTGTTTATATTATAACATTCAGTTTTGATCAATCTGCAATAAGGCTAATTATAAGTCTCTGGTTTTTGCCATGTAGAGCGCGTTACACTAGATGCAGAATAAAAAGTTTACCTTGTACTGGAAATAATTATTGTATAACAAGAACTGTTTAATGTTTATAACTGCAAATAATGTGGAAAACCTTCAAGTTTAAATTGCTACTCAAGGTCCTTGAATTTGTTGGAAAAGGTCTTTGAAAGTCCTTAAAAAGTCCTTGAATTTCATGTTCATTTAGGTGTAGGAACCCTGAATTTAGTAACTGAAGAAAATTAACAACCAAATTATTTAAATTGGGCATTTGTTAAGTCAGCTACTACTGAATCAGGCATTATATTTTTAAATTAAAAATTAATATTAGTTATAAAAAAGTTTACACCAGTTTGTTTGGAGTTTTCTCAGTACAGGTGAAATCCAGCATCACTCTGTTTATGCTTTAATAAAAGTTAAGGTCTCTTTCATGGCTTTGCATACGCTCAAAGTTTACCAACAAGAAAACCTTTTTCAATCTAAAATAACAGTAAACTGTCACTGTTCAGGTACTAATCTAAGTTTTCAAGAATGGTATGGAGGGTCTGTTTTAGGCGAAGATTAAGTTGGAGTGTACCACTATTCACCTCCACCGAAGTGGAGGTGAATAGTGGTAGATATTTACCGAGCTGTGAAGTGGTGAGGTAAATATCCACCACTTTCACTGACACTGAGGTGAATAATTGTTTTAGTACATGTACATGTATATACCACACAAGCTGAATAACTAGCAGACCAAAAAACAAAATGAAATTTTAAAAAAACAAAAACAGAAAGCCATTTTGTTTCTCTTCGGCTGCTCGGAGGTGATTAGTACTTTGCTAATCACCTCCAAGTTAACCAATCAGAACATGCGAAAAGCACTATTCACTTGTGTGGTATATACTAAAGGTTATTATTATGACTGTAACTGTCAGTTCTTATGTTCCAGGCCAGAACACAAAGTAACATTTTCAGTTTAAAATGCATGAAACCTTAACAAAAGTGATTGATCACTGTCTTTTTAGTCAATTAAAATGTTTTCTCTTAAAATTCATTGGGTAAATACCATAAAAATGTAACTTCTGGAAAAAAGCAAGTCCAGTGATTCAGCCATGAAAGATTTCCTTTCATCATATTTTAAGGTTTTTTCAGTACATATAAAGTTCTGCCAAACTAATAGTCATTGAACTCAATCAAAAGATTCATTCCAAATTATATCTGATTGCACATTAGTCCAAATGTTATATTTGATTGATTGAAAGTGGGTGATTTTATAACTGCTATAATTTATAAATTAAAATGCCTCTAAACAGTTGACAGAATAGAAATAAATTAAAGTATATAAAAAATACAATCATTTCAAGGTGGCTCATACAGTACATATGGCCCTTGAAACTACAGACCAGTTTATTCATGTCATGATTGTTCAACAAAATTTGTTGTTGACTGATGTTAAAGTAACTCTTATATTTAAAACCAACCATTATGTTGTTAGTGCAATTTTGGTTTCCATGGCAACCCTATACTGCCTCAAAAGGACCCCATTTCTAGCATTCAAGAGTATATTACACAAAAACTGACCTGATGACCCCCCTTTTTTTCAAGAAAATCATTTGTTATATAATGAAGGTGTTTCATGCAAAGTTAGAAAAAATTGTACTCAATCAGGTGCATCTGTTTAGCAAAATATGTTCAACCTCATGTGGAGTATTTGAAAATCTTTTTTGACTTGGGGGTGGGGAGTTTTAACTACAGTACAGTCTGGAGGTAACGTAAGGTGACTCGCGAGGTCGAGTCAGCAAGGCAGCGAGGAACTCGTCAGGCATTCTCTTAATGAGATAGCCGTTCTTGAAATGACTCGCTTGGACTCGAAACACGTTGCCTCGCAGGACAATCGAGGCAAGAAAACTATAAATCTTGAAACTCAATTATTCAAAAAATAATACAAACACCCAGTTGCCCAGGGGAGAGGGAGATGTTGAAGTTTTGATTTAATTGTACACATTCAAGCATATTCTGTGATCAGTAACTGCACATTTAAATTAACATTGTTTAATGTTGCCCAATAGTGTATTTATAAGTTAAGTAACAACAAACTAGTTTTAATTATTTCTTTTTCTGAACAAGTTGCAATGGAGAAGACAAACTGGAATATTCAGGGACAAGAGGAGGGGACAAGTACATATATTTATGAGGAAGACTAAGTCAAAGTTGTTTACTGATCATGAGTATACAGTATTTCAACAAAGTGAACAGGTTTAGCTTGTACTTGTTTATTGAATATCATAAATATTTGTATTAATTAATATTAATCATTATGGGAAATTAAGAGGTTACTATTAATCATATGAATTCCTAAGCCATTCTTATGAATTCTATATAGTATGGCCACCAGTTGGCTCAGGGATTAACCAGTGTTAAGAAATCCTAAGAATTCATAATAATTCTAAAGAAATTTTAATGCTAAACATTCCACCTGATGTTCTTTTCAGTTCTTGGAATTCTTAAGATTTTGCAAGATTCTTCATTCCAGTTAGAGCAAAATTGTGAACATTAGTTTCACATCTTCAGTCCTAAGAATTCCCAAGCACTCCAGGGAATAACGTCTTTTAAAAGAATTCTTAAGGGAAATCCTAAGAGTCTTAAGATTTCTCTCATTATTTCACAGGGGTGGGGTGAGTGGAGTTTTTTCTGGAACATTACTGTAACAATAATTTATATTACTTAACAGCACATTGTACCTCCAATGATGCACATTTTGATGCTAAAGTCTTCATGGTTCCTCAGGAATTCCTTATAAACACAAAATGAAATTAATATTAGAAAAAAAGGGATTTTATGTAATCAAGTTCTTCCCAAGTTTATCAGAAGGTGAAAGGACTGAAAGCACATAACATGACAGGTTAAGAGTTATGTTTTGCTTTTCTTGAAGTACATACAGGTAAAAGAGTTTTAAAAATTTGAAGAGAAAAGATTATATTTTGCTGCAATTTGTTTAATAATTAAAAGTTATTCCAATTTCAATAGCAATTCAGTTTATTTAGTATATAATTATGTAAACAAAATTTAGTATGTAAATATAGTTGTACAACTTAGCAAGCCATATAAGTGTATATGTAGAATTATTGTTTATCCAGAGTGTTGTTAAATTTTGTGTAAATACTGATCAATTAGCAATAAAGAGAAGGTGGTGGGTTCATCCCCAGGTGGGGGGATACCCCTATAGTAGGAGGTTGGGGTGCTCGTATTTTTTAGGGGTTGAAATTGGCAACTCAGTATTTTTATGGGTTTGCTTAGGCAAGAGCAGAGTGTTAAAAAGTCTGGAATTTTTTGGGGGTAATCTAGGCACTAATCAGGATCCTGGCCTATTTTCCCGGACTTGGTCTCGAATCAATCCATCAAGCGAACAAAGTCAAAAAGACCCTCCCCTCCCCTGTTTATCCACAATAGTTTCCCACCGGTTTCCAAGCACAAGATTAACCCAGATGTGCAGGTATTTCATGAAATTTGATTTTTTGGGCCTGGGAAAATTTCTATGGAGTTCTGTTGTGCACAGCTGTTCCAAAGCAGGTTCCAAAGTCATTGTTTTGTCCCCTCTTTATTTGTATGTATTGATGGGGTTTCTGTGAAATCTTTTAAAATAGCCAAGGCCACAAGTGGCCCTGGCCAGGGTGGTGTCAATGGAGCCGCTGCATGATACTCTGATCGAATTTTACAGTCTTTTGAGAGATGGAGGAGCATTTTGGATCTTGTATTTCAACGGATAGATCATATCTAATATATGGTATATGTTCCAGTATTTCTTAGGGTATTTTGAGTCAATAGGAGGTATTTTTTGGGGGTAGCAAACTATTTAGGTAAGGTATTTTTTAGGGTATTTTTGTCCAATCTTCTGATGAGCACCCCCGACATCTGACCCAGGGAGTACATGTACCCCCCCCAGTTCATGAAGTGAGTGAGTGAGTGAGCTGTTACTGAATTTAGCACAATGTTAAAGCTCCTTAAGGAGTCTAGGTGGCAATAAACTTAATCTTTCTTTCTAAATTTAATTTTGTTTAACATATTACAAATGTGAATACACACATAACAATTGACATAAGAATAAAACTGATCTTTTATGTCATTATGTCTACATCGTAATATGACAACACAATAAAGGGTGAATGTATCTTGACATAACGACATAACAATCAGCCAACCATGGGAGCTAAAAATGAAGTTGTCTGGACCTGGTTCACTGGTTTACCTGATCTATAAACATGGTGGCTTGTTTAAAAGATTTTCCTTACACCGTTACGGTTAAGTTTATGCTAGTGGCAATAAGCAGCACATTATTCTTATTTCATCATCTTTATGTCGTTGTCATTATGTCAATCGAGTGCACCAGGCTTTGAGGCCATTTCAAGTGTATCAAACATGTCAGCCAAACATCATCTTTACACTGCTGGATGCATCATGTTTGACTCCTTTGAATAATATGTTCAAACATGATGGACTTGTTGGATCTTGATGGATGATGTTGGAGGAAGTTTGATTTGGTTCAAACTTTTTGTAAAAATTGTCCAACATTTTGGTTCGCAGGTTTAAAACATGACATAATGCATAGTTTCATGCAACATGTTGGATGGCATTGGATTCCTTTGAACACTCGCACCCAACATGGTCCATAGCTGTCCAACAACATGTTGGATGGCATTGGATTCCTTTGAACACTCGCACCCAACATGGTCCATAGCTGTCCAACAACATGTTGGATGGCATTGGATTCCTTTGAACACTCGCACCCAACATGGTCCATAGCTGTCCAACAACATATAAAAAATAAAACTTGTCTTATCTCAAAATAATGCAAGTGCATAAAAACAAATTACACTGTGAGGTAATACAAACATTGACACACTTCAGTTTTAGTCTCCATTTACAGATGTAATTGGTTCTAGGCATGGGAAATAATTTATCAGTTCCATCATTTTGCCTAAACAGAAACGACACTGTACCAAAAATGGTCGTTATCATGCTGTCTGCAGACCTGTGCACAATTAATAACAAAAATTGAGTGGGTACAAATGGAGATATTCTTCTACCTTTAAGATGCTGATATCAATCATTACCTTCCCTTAGGCCCACCTCTTTTGCCCCCCCTCTTCCCTCCTTATAATAACTTAGGAGAATTTTAGAAAAAGTTTCCCCCTTAATAACAAAAAGGCCTATGGCAACATTAATGGATCCATCAAAAAGTCATAATGCTTTTCTCTTGAAGCTGCCTGTCATTTAAAATCATTCCCTATACTGTAAGTAGTTCTGTTCTTTATTTTAAAAATTACAATTTCCTCAAGTCTGGTTGGCTCATTCAACCCTCTGTCATTCATTAATCTACCAGCAAAATCATTAAGTGGGCACTGTCAGATTACAAGAGCCTGTAATTGGTTAACTTTAAATCAGACAGTTGAATGAACCAATCACAACCCGAGTTACTGGCTCTCTGACCAATCACAACAAGAAAATAAAGATCAGCAAGAACTCAGAGGAGGGTGACCATTCATCACATCAATTGAAAAAACAACCAATGAATCACAACGAGGCAAAATTGAAGCATATTTGTGATAAAATTTTTCAGAGCCTTTCGAAACAAAAGAACTAAAACGTAGTTTTAAAAATAAACATTTGCTTAAACTTCTACTTTTACAATTCAAAAGGTAAACTAGATAGCTGGAGAACTACATGAGAAGTTTTACAGCAAGATGAGCAGAATTTGTCTTTGTTTATAGCATGTGAAAATGCACTTTATTTTTCCTGATATAATTTTTTTTTATTTGTATGCCGAGTCAATGGCAAATCTTTCAGCCATCATATTTCGAAATGAAGTTAATCTAGACCAAAAATTCTTTGATACACTGCGAGTTTATTTCATATGTAATTGAAATGTCTGGTCGCACCTGGTCACACCTCTTACCATTTTCTGACTTTTTTTGCATGTCGACTTTGTTGTGATTGTGACAAAAAAAAATGATTGTAAACTCTGACAATGAATAGGTCAATTTTGACTTTCCCAATATATTTGAAGTAATGAAATTACATGTACGCGTTTTTCATTCCCTGCTGCAAGCACGAGGCAAGTTTTACTGGCACGAATCATGCCTACATCAGTTTGGGAACGGATTTGTTGAATGATGAATACTTTTTAATCAAATGATCTACGTACTGACCACGCGCGGGTCACTTATAACATTCCCGCAGTCTCAAGCAGTTGTTTAATTAGCAGTTTATCTAAATCCAGTTAATTCTGCCTAAACAGCACTCACCACCGCTGAAGCGAAACATCTTGCCCTGTATTGAAAGTTTGGCGTCTTGCAAGTAAATCTTAAGCACAGAATACCAGTGTCGGCCAGACACGAGGCGAGTTTGTCGAGATGCGTATAGTGCATGTCGGCTCCCGCGCCATGAGTCAATACAACAGCGTAACCAGCCCAAGAGCTCGCCTTGGGGACATTAATAATCCCATCCAACTCCCGATCCTCAACAGGAATGCTGACATTGATAATCTGAAATTGAAAAGACGATTTTTCTTTAATAGGTGACTTCGTTTTCGCTTCAAGTTTCCTCTGCTTTTCACTAACCTTGCCCGCCATTTTGTATCTAGCAACTGACTGTAAATACTATTTGTGTCAACATTGCATTGACCAATGAGAGATCGCCTCACATTCCGAACGAACCACGTGCCCCCGAAGTCTCCCAGCCTTTGCGGACCGTGTCCAACCTCATCTGGCCTGCGTGCTTCCGGAAAAAAACGAAGAATAGTAATTCATGCAGGTTTAGTTCATTTGCTCTCGCAGGCTAGAAGTCTCCTTCCAATTGGAAGCTACGATGTGTCACTCAGGTTTCCGTTTGCTTACTTTGGGTGAATTGGTCTTGAAAATGGGACAGAAGATGAGTGAAATTATGGTGCTCAAAGAACCCAGCCAGTGCGTTATATCTACTTCGTAAAAGAAGAAAATTTTGCGGGAATTAATTTTTTGCGGTTTTTGCGGATTTTTGGCCAAATCGCAAAAATAAATTCCCGACAGTTTGCGTGACAAGAAACTTGTGAACAACATTTCAGTAAATTTTGCCGGTAACTCTGTATTTATAGCTGTCCTTTTCGTTCCAAATGTAAGGGAATCTGTCTAAACATTTTCCTCTTGCCATTGTATTTATCAAGATTGATGTTTCGTTTTTGGTGGCTCTCGCGAAATCTTGTGTGATTTAGGTGTCAGAATAAGAGCCTTTAATATTTCGCTTTCTGCACAAGACATAAACTCGGACTTCCCTTGATACGAATCTTGCGAGTATTTTCAGGCTCCTTTGTGTTTGTCTTCCAATCCTGTACACTGTAATCGTATATCTTCATATATCTTCATCAACGATTCCCATATCATCTAGAACTTTTTAATGATTAACGTTGCCTTGCAATGTTCGTTCTTCCGTTCAGGTTTTTGGTTGAAAGTCAGGCTTTCTCTTATTATATACTGCTTAGAGAGATTTTCCTTCTCTTGCTGTAGTTCCTTCGTTAGAGTTTTGACCTCATCCTGAATTCAAAGTGTGTTTTTTGGGTTTGTCTCATCTCTCGACCTGTTCAGCTTTGGACTTTTCCATGAGATCTTCCACTTCAGCTTGGATGAAATCCGTGGTTTTTCGAGGTCTCCTAACACCGTTTTACTCACTGCTATTTCTAACTTGATTTTGTATCTGAAAGTCAAAATCTTCATGTAACTGAGCGAAACCAATGTTAATTTTTTGTGTTAACAACTCCACAGTAGTTGTCCCCAGGCTTCATCTTTTTCTGTATGGTCTCAGTTATTAATTCTTTCAAGTACTGCGGGCTTTGTTTTAGCTTGTAGAGAGAGATGGAGAGAGACGTTTTCTATTGCTTTTGATGATCTTGTGAGACTATGACAGCTTGAACTGGTTTATTATCCAACGGGTTTTGTCTGATACTTTAGACTTCATCAGGGATTTAGGGTTTATTAAAACATGATCAACATTAATGATCTAACGTATTACAAACTCGGAAGGGCATGTCACGTCAGACCGGGATTGCGGTGATCTAAAATAAAGACCACGTCAGTTAGATAATGAAAATAGTTACATTCGTGGTTGATAAACGTTTGCCCATCCTCGAAAATTATTTAATAATAATAATAATAAAAACAACAATAATAATAATACCTTTTAGAATACTCCCCTCAAGGCTTTTCAGTGTCGAATTACAAAAACATCTAAAACTATCGACGTTAAAACTGTTAAAAATACTGATACTACACCAATTAAAAAGTATATATTTATATAATTAAAAACTCATGCATTAGTAGGACCTGGAGATTCTTTTGAAAGTTGTTTACACAGATTAACTAGTGTTTTAGTAGATTTGTAGCTAATAATGCTTTTTTTTTCTGTAACTCAGGGAGGATGAACCCGTCCTAACAGATGGAAACGGATGTTTTGAAAGATATGATCAAATCTTTCAGAAAAATGATTTTAGCTGATTCGATAAAAAAAAATTGTCCCTCGAAAAATATGCTGCAGTTATGAAAAATATTAGAAGAAAAATGAAACAGAGACGGAGACTTGGAAGGTTTATTACTCTTTAAGTTGCAGACTACAATAGACACATTGTACCCTGAGGGCGCTATCTAGGCTATTGTTTGAATCGCTAGAAATATAAAGCCTTAAAGGGAACCGAGTAACCGTTGTTTTTGTTTACCAAACAGCTTGAATATATCCATACTTCTTTCTGAAGTTGCAGCCAGGTGCAATGGAAAACGTAATTTTATGTTAGTTAGCAACAAGCTGGCAACACATCACACCTATTGTTTGGGATAACGGCAGTGTCGCATATCGATTGAACGTGAAACTATCAAAACGTCCTCCATCCGATGAACACTTGAAGGTTTTATTATGGAAAACGAACTAACTTGCCCGATTTGCTTGGAGTTGTTCCAAAGACCCGTTGTTCTGCCCTGTTCACACAATCTCTGTACGAAGTGCGCGAAACGAATATTGGAACCTCACGGATCTCCGAAGGCATGGGCCAAGTGGGTCGCGGACAGTAAGGAAACAAGTTTTAAGTCACATCTAGAACCTAATGTAAAGTGCCCCGCCTGCAGGCAGAAAATCCCAGTTGATCCTCGCGGAGTGGAAGCACTTCCGAGAAATAGAATTTTAGAAAATGTAATTGAAAAATTTAAGGAGGAACGCCAGGTGCCAGGTATTGTTCAGTTTGTTTTGAGTTTTTCTTTTAATGAATACTAAAAACTGCCGAAAGCATTTGAATAATATACGTTTTGTAACAACCTGACATTAGAAGTTTCTGATCGCAAAAGATTTGTGTATAGCCTGACGATATTAATAATCGAAATGTTTAACTTGATATTTTTATATTAGTTAACATTCATGATTTTAACTGCAACAATTTTTTCATGTAAATACTCTCTCCTAATTTTAGCAGCTGCTGTGAGGTTAATAAATAATTAAGTAACGGCCACAATAGCGCGATTTGAGTTTATAGTCATTACTTTGTGTAGTTTATTGTGCACAAAACACATTTGCGTTTCCTGATTTAGGAAAAAATAGTTTAATAGAAGAACAAATTACAAAAACTATCTCAGAACTGTCAAAACACTTTCCTGTTGTCCCCCAGTTGTGAACTATCTTTCGTCCCGATGCAAAAAATATTGCGTTTGATTTGTTTGTCAAAAACCGTTTGTTCAATTTTTACTTATAAATTTAAAATATAGCATTTAAATTACAGAAAACTGGCCGCTAACCCGTGGCACTGACAAAGGCAGAAAGTTTAAGTTGTGACGACCCTCGATATTGTCGGAATGGTTAAGGGTGCATTCGATTGACTGTATTCCGGAATAGGAACATTTAAATCAAAAACTTCCATCGTTTCACTCGACCAGTATGCTTTTGATAAATTTTTTGATTGTTAACTACTTGGAGACAGTATTTAGAAATCCTCCCGCATGTTTTCTTATACCGTAATACGGTCTATCGAATGCGCCCTTGGCAACAGGAACCCTCTGGGGGTCGCTACTTTCGGGAAGTCGTTGCTCTTCGTCAATTTAACTCGCGGGGCCAAAATATAAATTGAGTCCGAACACTTTTTTAACTAGCCAATTTCCTATTAGTTATTTATTTTCACATTTATCTTTTCTCAAACGCAGAATCTGTCAATTTAATTTCTTTTTGTAAAGTCGGTTCTGACTACCTTCTGTTTGCAGACGAATGCAGTGATGAGTATCTTGCCATATTCATATGACGTCATAGGTTTTTTCACTGAAAAAAACGCTTGGTATTTGTAGTTCTGATTGAAATTTAAGTTAGTGATCTCTGGACTTCGATCATTCTTCTGACAATCTCAAACAATTTAGCTACTATTTTGCCGGCTCCGTTTAAGTCTGTGCCGTTGTAATACTCAATATATTGACCTTGTACCGAGAAGTGGTCTGGTGCGCTTAGAATTATCGTACAAGTCAACAGAAACATAGGCCCTCGGGAGAGAATACCCTCACATTGGGGACCCTCGGGAGAGAGTACCCTCACATTAGGGGCCCTCGGGAGAGAATACCCTCACATTAGGGACCCTCGGGGGAGAGTACCCTCACATTAGGGGCCCTCGGGAGAGAGTACCCTCACATTAGCTTTATAGGTATGTGTGGCGCCAAAAGGTCTGGTTTTTGAGCTGCTTCGGTCTGAAAGTGGGTGTCGATTTTGACATTTTGGTCTGAAAGTGGATAGAGTTTATGGACGAAACTGTGAAGATATGATAAAAATGGGCCAACATTTTAGTGTCAAGTCTGTACGTACTGGGTGGGGAAATTTGTACTATTTGGTCTAAAACCTGGTCAGGGTTTCACGAAGCATGATTGAGGAGTGCCACGAGGGGATTGGACAATCATAATTTACTTTATTAAAATTCAAAAACAGCATGTCCCGTCTTTGTACAGAGTTGAACATACATTACAAATTATTGTGAATACAAATTGTAACTTGTAAATTGTAATTCATAAATATACTTCGAATAACTACTTTGACATGAAAAAGATATGACTGGACGTAAATCAAACAATCCACAACAAAAACAATTATTATTATTATTATTGTTATTATTATTATTGCTATTAATAGTAATAATAATAATAATAATAACAATGATAAAACGAATAGAAAGGAATAGCAATAATTTGCAAAAGTCAATAGCCCCAACAACAGTATTTTGTATTTAAAGTGCTTATGAAGCCAATTTTTTTTTCGGCACAGTTTAAAAATATACTGTTTTAAATATACAATATCCAAAGTTTGAAAAGCCGACGATAAAAATTGTGGATTTTACAAGCGTTGAAAGTTAAGCAATTTTGCCCTCAAAAATGGTCAGGGAACTGGGTACGAATTTATTGCGACATTCCAGCATGTGACGTCAGTTTGTGTGCTCAAGTTTGTTTACGCCATTTGATTTTCAGTCGATAAGGCGAAATTCCGAGAGATATTGGTGCAACTCTTATTGTTCGGTGCACCAGCAACGCAATGCGCTCTCCTTTCTTACTATCGGCCATATTGACTTGAACTCTATCAAACAAACTGACGTCACACGGGATGTCACGTGACGTTTTGGCCGCGCGGTTCAAGTGCCATTTTTGAAGGTAAAACAGCGGTTGTAAAATCCGCAATTTTTGTCATAAGCTTCTTAAACTTTCGAATTGTGCATTTCAAACGGTATATTTTAAAATTATGCCGAAAAAAAATTTCGCTTCATAGGCACTTTAAGCCAAGCCTGATCAGAAATAACATTTGATGAACCGTAATCCAATGCCATCCGTGTCTCTTTTGTTTCGGTTTTATTTCTTGGGACGTTCTTCTTCAAATTGAGTTTCTTATTTAATGAAACTAGCTGTAAAGTAATACGAAATCTCAGCAGCCAGACGGCAACTGATTATCTTGATGCACTCAACAGGAAGCACGCCCAAAGAGCCGTACCCGTGCCAATTTTGTGAGAACTACCTCCCCAACAAAGCTACAGTAATGTGCGAGCAGTGTGGTTTTATGTATTGTGGTACATGTTTTGATTTGTGCCACCCAAAACGAGGGCCGTTAGCAGGGCACACGGTTGGGCCCCCAACTGTAAGGCCCTTTAAGCCAAAAGATGACAACACAATGTGCCATGTTCATCCAGGTGAAAAGCTGTCCCTCCACTGCTTTAGCTGTAAGAGCGCTATTTGTTATCTTTGTAAAGAATGCAGTCAGCACAAATCGCATCATGCCGAATTGCTGGATTCCGTCTTCAGAAAAACAAAGGTTTGTTTTGATTTTTTAGTTGTTGCCGATAAAGAAGATAATGACGACAATGTTGATGATATAATTAATGATGGTGATATAATAATAACAATAATAATAATAATAATTAATATGATGGACTTGAATTATACATGTTTGCTGATCATTTTATCAGATAGAAAAACGCTAATACGTGTGAAGAGTTATGCATTCAAAAAATCTTTGCAGGAGGATCTTAGCCAAACTCTAGCGAACGTCGTCAAAAAGAACAGTGCCACCCAGAAACTACTAGAAACTTTTGAGGGGATGTGCTCGGTTACCAAGGTAACGTGTCCGACAATCTTCATATCAATGGAGGTTTCTGGAAAACTACCCACCTACCGCTTCCTCAGTTTAGACTTGTGTTAAAGTTGGGCTTAGGTTGAGGGGAGGGGAGGGGAGGGGTAGGTGGGCGCTGCCCTGGAACCTCCATAAAACATTTTATAAACATAAACATTTAATGGATAAATTCCTTCTTACCTGTGCGAATCTTTGGTTCCCATCAAAAATTAAGTTTCATTTTGGGACGATTTTATGTGTTTTAATTATTTTTCGGAAGAAGAATCATTTATTTACAAAAAAAACATAATTTTGGGTTAAAAACTTGATTAAATCGTTTGGTTAACCCCATTTGGGATTAACTTTTGATGACATTTGTGCAAACAGACCAACTCTGTCCATCTACTGCCAACGAAACACCGTGCGTTTTTCTCTATATATTCCTTATTTTGTCTGATATCATAATTGACTCATTTGCACAAATTTGCTCGAAGCTTCGGTATGCCATAACGGTTTTTGGTTGGATTGAAAGGATTACCAGAGTTTATATCTGTATAAAACAGACTGTGGAGCAAAGGTGACGCCTATTGACTTGCGAAAGTCTATGTGAATGCGTTGGCCTTGTGTATTCAGGATCACACAATAGAACGAAAGAAGATTGACTTAAATTAGAAGCTCATACTTTAACCTTATTAAGGGGTAAGGAAGTCTCTTGTGAATAGTAGTTATCTAATGGTTTGAAGTGGCATACCATGGAATATACCACGCGTTTTCTGTATTTTCCGTATACACACGAGAGCGTGTGTACAAAGAGAATACACCTGACAAATAGCATTTTCCACGGTATCCCGTAATAAATAATTGAAAATTAACTATCCTAAGTCTGTGTTTTCAGACAATCTCAGGAAAACACTTGGAAGATAACTATGATGTAAAATTTTGGAAATAGCCCAAAATGTTTTTTTTTTGGAATCTTCGGAAAGTGCTCAAAAGGTTTTGAAACAAATTTTAATCATTATACTAAATTTTGGAAATCTTTGAAAATCTTTCAAATTGGTCGGAAGCTCTTCGGATATGTTTGAATTTATAGACATCCTCGATGACTCAAAATGTTTGGAACACATCAGACAGTGTTGAGAATGACGTAACTTTAATGAGAAGAAGTAGCAGTTCATACCGCATAATGCATAACGGCTTTCGTGACTTCTTAATGGTTGTGTTTTTTAAAGTGTGAGATAAATCGCTATACATACTTCTAATTAGCTTTTCATTATTCCATCCGCTGTCTCTCAGTTGATATTTATAAATTTTCTGGCTTACAATGATTTTGATTTGAATATTTTTTGATAAAATACACAGCAATCCGGCTGCAATGTAGAGGATCACGTAAAGAAAGAATGCGACGCTCTGATATCTATTGTGATAAAAAAGAAGGCGGAGCTGCTATCCCACGTGAGCACAGAGTACAACGACAAGTTAAACGAGCTGCACGAGGCCATCAGACAGTATGAGGAGACACTGCAGGGCTCCGAGGGGCTGGTAGAGTACTCACGAGAAGCCTTGAAGGAGAGTAATGCCATTACATTCTTGCAGGTGAGTGGTATAATACTACTAGCCAAGAGTTTTGTAAAAGGACTCGGATTTATGAGATGTTTAAAAGGAGCCCGTATCGGGGGCCCTGGACGGATCACGAATTTGGCGAGAAGGTTCGATTATTTTATTTTTTAACTAATATGTTACCGTATTTGTCCAATTCTACAAGTTCTGTTATGCGTTCTAAATTTTTCTTGGGTCAAGGGGCCTCTATCAAACCACCCCTGAGTTTGCTACAGCCTGCTTGGAAACCCAGGGCTGAGTTTCATTTTTTTCGAGGACGCATAACAATGAAAACAGTGGTAATGATCAGATACTTCTTCTCATTAAGCTAAAGGTGTCATAAAATGAAAAGTTCTGAAATCAATCGTCTGGTGAATTCCAGTAAATCATTACGATATTCCATGAAGAAGATGGTTTCAGTTTATGGGGAGTCGGAGCTATGGAGTACTTATAAACGCAATTGAAGAAAACCTTCATACCTTTCCAACTATTTAACGACCAAATACTGATTAGGAATGAGTACAGAAGGCAATCATTTGGTCAATTTCTTATTATTGTATTCTTTTTTTATCCATTACAGACATCAAGTGCTCTAAAGAAAAGGTTTGTAATTACCAAGTAATCAACTTTATCACTCCAAAGACTTTAATAGAAAGTATTTATTAAATATATGTTAATATTTTAAAAATGTTGGTATCTGCAGAGGGCAAGACCGAGGACGAAATGAATTATGGGAGACCGGTATTTTACATTGTGACCCTTTCTTTGTCGAACAATGCACAAAATTAGGTAACTGTGATAAACTGAGTCAATACTAGTTTGGCCAAACTATCGAAATTATTGAAATTAAATCGAATGAAAATTTTGGAGCACATATTCGACGCTGTAGCCCGAGTCTACCCCTGTTAGAGACATGTCCGATACTGTATCCCGAGGCTACCCCTGTTAGACGAACAATAACTGTACCCCGAGACTACCCCTGCTAGATGAGCAATATCTGTACCCTGTTCAGACTGGGCTTTTTGGAGTTCCTGGGACTGGGGATGGGTGGCTGAAAGTGCCCGCGGCTTATAACTCCAAAACTATTAAAAGTATTAATACTAAATTTGCCATGGTAAAACATTAAGTGAAAACTAATTTAATGGTATATTGTTTTGTCAGCTATGACGTCATATGACGTCATAAATCCGCCATCTTGAAATTGTCTGGCGACGATCTTGATTTTTTTATGACGTCAAAAAATGTCCTAATTAACGTTAAATGACATATAAAAATGGGTTGCTACGAAAACGGGGTAATTAGTGAACACAAGTTTGACACACTAAAATGTTTCTCGATAAATTTTACAAAATCTTGGCCTTGTACATGAAATGGTTCTTTCGCTAGAAAGGTTGAAAGATGGAGCAGGCACTT
>JANRMR010225135.1:0-12195 GCA_025434825.1 Bergia sp. 'catenularis'
CACCGCTGGTGCTGTAAACATAGCCGATTAAAGGAGAGAGTGAAATTGCCGTTTGCTGTACCGTGGTTGAGCTGGCGTGCTTAGACGCACAATGCCCCGGCATCTGCTAGCATCTAGATCGCGACAATACTGGTAGAATAGAATAGAATAGCATAGAATGGATTGGAATAGAGTAGAACAGACAGAACATAATAGAATAGAATACGGTAGATAGAATAAGATAGGATATAATATATTCGTAATATGGAATCGATATAATATTATATATTTATACATATATTATATATATATTATTAAATTAATAATTAAATATATTATATTGCTAAGAATAGGATGGATTGGAAGAGTCGTGGTAAATAATAAATCATTGTTTTAAAAATCTGAATGTTTTTCAAATCAAAATATTCTTTCTTGTTTAAGATGGCTTCCACCTATTTTTCTTTCTTCTACTCAACTGAATTTTATGACAGCTGAACTCATACATTTTGGCAGCCAGTGTTGGTAGCTGGTGTCACAGTATATCTTCATGTTAACACCTCTTTAGTCTCACCACACTGATGTTTTTATTCCCATTACAACTTTTTTTTATTGTTATTAATATTTTTTATTACAGCGTTCTTCTCCAGACTAAAGTAAGAGGGGTTGGAGAAGGAAAAAAAGAAGAAAAATTGAGCATTACTGTATTTACAGGTTTTTTTTCTATCCTATTTATGGAACGAAAACAGGGAACAAGAAAAAAAAGTAAAGTTAATCACGCTAAAAGGCTTAGGTTATACGTACGCTTTAAAGTAGCAAGATATTTCGAGACTGAAAAACACATATAGAGGCTGTACTGCGTACTCCAGCACTAGTTTATAGTTTGATTTTTGTGGAGTCTTCGTCAGTTGGGAAATGGAGACAACAACAAGAGAGATGGGCGGAAAATCATTTTTAAAACTTGACAGAGACTCAAATACAGCCTTTTTCTAGCATCCAAATGCGTTTAAGCTTGGTGAACCACTTTGTGAATGAATGTGTTAAAACTGTTTGTACAACAAGGAGAACACTCGGATAAATTAAAAAAGGATTCTGTTAGGATCTGGAGCGACAACCAACATCCAAACCGTAACCTTTTTGTTTACTTATGTTGCATGTTATTTTTCAAATATTGTTTTCTTAGGCGTTTAGAGATGGACTAAGCAAAGAACTCTTAGTATCCACTGGAGCAAACAAAGCAGAATTCAATATTACAGCGCAAGTAATGGATAAATTGGTCAACCTGCATTTTTCTTCTGTAAATACATTTGGTCAAGGTACATTTGGAGGTAAGATCAGAAACAAAAGTAAACTATATAATACCGCTAAAATGGCATTTTGAAATATTTATGTAAGAACTTGGGAAGGCTTGATATTATCTTAATTACGTACATGTATATTTTGCCTGGTTTAACTTAAAACTTATGAGTTGGTTTTGTCCTGAAACACGTTGCGTAGAGGGTCTGTTATCAACAAGTTTAAACTTCAATATTCAGCTTCCTAACTTTGAACTTGTCCGGGATTTTATCTGACTGTAAATTTACAGATATCAATTGCCTCACCGTGCTACTTGCATAATTACATATTTTATTTATAAGTGAGTGCGCATTTGGCTAAAGGCTAGTTTACAGGTATTCTATAGGAAAATTCAAGCCTGTTTTGGTTTGCATTATTTCTAGAAAGAAATGCTTGACTGCCGGTAACTCAAGACCCTCTTCTTTAGAAATTTTATTGATGTCCAGCTGTTTTTGAAATTTATTTTCCAAGAACGAAGACAACGTTTATAACTGACTGCTGTCGCTGTGCTTTTCTTGGTGTTTGTGCCTCCATTTCTTGCATGAAAGCCTCGAGTTCTTCTTAGGTGTACGTCAAAACTATGTTTGCTTCAGCTTCGCCCTGTTTTAGCGTTTCTTGCGTGGTTCAGACATTTTTTTGAGTTTCTTGTTTACTTCGTAATGTTAAAGAATAAAGGTCCGAGCTCACGATTCCAGTTTTTCTGAATAACATGTTTTCTGTAGGTTCCTTGGATATAAAAATTAGCAATTTATATGGGCAGAAAGTATCAGTAAAGTACTAAAAACCGAGTATCAGTTTGTCCATCGAGTTGGTGGCAAGTGTAAACAACTTCAGAAATCGCGAAAAGTTATGGTCCAGTGAACAAAAGCTGAATATGCACAAGTGCATATTCTATCTGAAATACCGTCTCATCTCTGCTCGTTTTAACCAATCAGCGTGCGTGTTTCATTCCTGCTATGCGATCTATCAGATAAATAACAATGTTAAATGTAGCAAGTAAAACTTAGCTTTTAAAATTCAAGTACAAAAGCCGTTAACGACTGCATTATACTTTAAAACTACACCAAAAATTTTTCAAAACCTACGACTATACTAAAAATCAAAAGTTTAAGGTTTAAGAATTAAATATACACTAATTACGAATTATGTTAGTTTCCTTTAGCTCCAGCCAGGGCTCGTATTGGGTTCAGAAGCGAGTTCCATGTTTTGGGCGCGATGTACTTCCTGGACTTCAGACCAAATTTTGTCTAGTTAAATTTATGTAATGAAAGGGTGTCGTAGCCCCTTAATTGTAGTTCTGCCTATTATAACTAAGTAATGGATGCTTGATAGAACACTGTTGATATTTTGGTATGAAATTTTGAACCAGTCTAATTCTGATTACTCCTTGTGCATATAGATTGGAACCGGTTTATATCGTCGAAAAGTACAATGAAATCCATATTTTCTCTATTTTCAGGGCTAGAAGCAAGGAATGATTCTTGTGGCGTACGACCTCAAGGGTTATTCTTCGCTCTGGACAATACAAGCAATCCTTGGAAAGACAGTGCACTTGAGAACACTTTCAGACCTTCATCGGAAGATCCTATGTTCTTTGCTGTGCATCAGGATATATTTGGTGGGGCACAGATTGGCATCAAGAACACCGAAGAACTTCTAGCTGAAATGAGACTCCTAGAACTGTCACTACGAAGCTTTAAAAATGCGTTAGATGAAATTTCAAGCACCGTTCCTCCAATGAAATCCGATATAAATCGCTGGTTCAAATTCACTGAAGACTTCAGGAACAATTTGGCAACGGCTCTTCTGGTCTTGAACAACAGTGTAACTTATTCCAATATAGGATTGGTAGAAAAAGATGTCAAGAAAATCGAGGAACAGCGTCAGTTTGCAGACGGACTGGCACGTCTTCTTAAGACTCAACTGCTCTTTTATGGGAAACACTATTTTACTGAAAAATTGTTGATACGTGTTGACACTTTCCGACTTAACCTGCCGAAGGCGTTTTCTTTAAGTCCTGTTGTTTCCAATGTTACACAAGTGCTGAATGGCGTTAGCTTTTTGATGACAATAGATTATTGTATGGAGCAACTTTGTCTGAGGGGAATCAATGCAACCATCACCTATCAGATACAACAGAGCTGTATCTACAACTATTATTCCTTACCTCGTTCACAGTCTGATTTAGCATTCGTTCTCCAAGGTAAGATTAAAAGGAACACTAACCTTGGGTACATGATAACCCTTTCAACCAGCGATGAAATCACATTCATTACGAAGCGTACAGATAGTCAAACGCTTACTAAAATTCAAGCGACCTTTCATTTTCTTAATCTGTATCAGAGAGTCACCATCAATGTCGTGAACGGCTTCCTTTCATTCCAAACCAAAGGGAACATATTTAACAACTATGATTCGGTGCTTACTGTCAATGCTTCTACTAGTATTCAGGATTGGTCATTTCTGACCTTGCGTATAAATGGTAAGATGAACAATTCGTCAGAGCTGGTGAAGCAACTTGGAGAGAAAGTAGAAACATACTCAAGAAAGCTTGTGGAGGATTCGTTAAAGAGAATCAATATTTCAAAAGACGCACTTTACAGAGCAAAAACAAGACGGAAGCGACTGGGATTTCTTTTCTCTGATACTAAAGAAATGCTTAAACAAGCCGCCTTCAAAAGGAAAAGAGCAGAACAAAATCTGACCGAAGCCAAAATGAAATATATGAGTGCTAAGATTCCTGTTAGTGTAATTCTGGGGAACAACTCGAATCTTGTAGGTGATTTTGAAGGTGTTTGTTTATTAACAAAATGCAACTACTCTTGTGATTCGAGTTGCGTGGTCGACATTCATGAAGAACAGTTTAACACAAGTACACCGACACGCGATTGTCAAACGAAGTACGAAATACTCTATGTAGGGAAGAGCGCCAATAGAACTGATACAATCATGTATTGCAAACCTACGTCAGAAACCTATTGTGAAGGATCTTGTCATAAAACCAGTTCTGGGGCACTTGCTAGTTCTTCAAAGAACAGCATTGCTCTTGGACAAATTAGTTTGATTGCGAAGGACAACTCTGGTCTTGAAGGTGGATGTTCGTACAACTGTCAAGAAAAGCCTGGACCTTGCAAAATGGCATCGTACGACATGGTTTGGAAGTCATTCGAAAGAGTCCCCACCTTTGTACAAGAGTACAAATGCTCGGATTTCAAAGAGGTGCTAACTGCAAGTAAAAGCAGTGGAAACCGCCTTGTTCCTCGCTGCAGACCAAACAGCTGTGTCAGGAACCTTGATCCGAGTTGTTCTCAATCAAGAACAAAGTGCGACCAAATAGAACAACAGATATTTAAAGCCGTGAAAGGGAGAAACAATACAGCTCTGAAAGATTTCCAGACAATGCAACAGCTTGGAATCAAACTCAATTCTGCAATCGTTGCGCTGGAGATAGCCAAAGCTGAAGAAGAATATGCCGAGAGAAAAAACAACGCTACCCGTAAGCGCTTTGTACAGCTCCAAAGAGCAGAAAATCTTTTAAACACATCCTTACAAAAGGTAAACGATCTTGACAAAATTGGGGTCCGACTGTCGCGCTATCTTGCACTGACAAACGATACAACATTGCTAACTATTGAGAACATTACATTCGCTGTGGAGACACAAACTCTCCCTGACCCCAAATTCCCCGTTCACGTCACGGCAACAACGTACACAGGTATACAGAAAACAATAACAGTGAACATGGATTTCACAGAAATAGATTCCTCTCTCACCCTTTCTGCGGAAAGAATTGTAAGCGAGTTCTTCAGTAAAGATCCAGTTTCCCGGAGACACAGACGTTCTATCCCTACCACACAGCCACCTGCAAACGTTACAGAAAACACGCAAGATTTCTCCGACTGTACATTTGTTACTCGCGTTAATTCCTTTTTTAATGAGGTCGCCAAGAGTCTGTTGTATGTTATCAACACTAGAAATGCAACTGGAGAGAGCTTGACACTTGATGCCCAAACGTTTGTTTCTGTGAGCAAAAGTAGCGGAACATACTTACGTAATGACTCCAAAACTAACAACATTTCGATTACTTCTGGCAGTTGGGATCGCATATACTTGACGGAAAGTCTAAAACATCTCCATCTTCTTCAACCAGACTTATTGCGCTGGAATGACAGTGTTGCAACATGGAGAGGTTTTATTGAGATCCTTACTAATCTAAAACATTTCCATGAGTGCTTTAGTATGGAGGACTGTATTGAAGTCTTTACAGTTAGACTGGAAGACTTGTATAGGTTTCAAGATGACGTTTCTGAAGGTGGAGAAATCAGACGTTTCATACCAGAAATTAAAACCATACTTATAGGGCTCGTGAAAGATACTTTTACTGTTAATGGAGCAAACGAAAGAATCGAACGTTTACTAGCTCTTATAAACGTTGCTCAGGACAGTTTTACCTTGTGTGGCGAGAAGCCGAGAATCCTCCATAGTTCGCAAACCAATTTAACAGTTGTAGAAGGTGATAGTCTGGCAATATTGTGTGATTGGCGTAGTGACACGGCAGCAACAATGCAATGGTCGAAAAATGGAAAAGAAATAAACAAAGGGACGAAGAAAACATTACAAATTCTTAACATCAGCAAGAATGACGAAGGTGCATACAGCTGCAAAGTCTCAAACAGGAAAGGCAGTACAGTGTCCAACGCAACAATTGTTAAGGTTGAAACAAAACCAAAAATAAGCAAACATCCAGAAAGTGTACAGATTGTTCCGGGAGGCGAGCAGACATTTGAATTCATCTGTAATGCCACAGGTGACCCTCAACCTACTTTGCAATGGTTTCTTCTCCGTGAAAACACAGGTATACAAGAGGAGATCACTGGATATACTCAACCACGTCTGTACAGGCAATCAAGCACTTCTGCGCCAGGACTATATTTTTGTGAAGCCACAAATCGTAACGGTGTGATTCAAAGCGCCAAAGCTCGACTGGACATTTTAAATGCAACTGTAGCACTTCCACAGATTGCGGCTGTTTTGAGGGTGACAACAACTTGCAATAAAAATGCAAGCTCCCTGACCGCAAGTTCCTGTTCTGATACTTCATTGCCACAAAGAGCTTCAGAAAACATTGAACGAGCTCTCATTAAGTTTCTGAACATCCCACCGTCATTTCTCAAGGAATTCCATTATCAACAGGAAGGGACCGCTGTAGCGACCATTAACTTTACCCTTACAGCTGACAAATCTGTATTTTCTAACTTGGTCATTCCCACTTTTGACGACAAAGCAAGGGTGATTGATAGCGAACGCAGAAAGATGCTTCAAAAACTGATTCACTTGTACAAAGATATTATGGACAACAACTTTGCAGTTAAGCTTAACAACACTACAATAGTTGGTATCCCAGAAAGTCTAGAGGCCTCAATTTCCCAGCCGAGTTGTGAACCAGGACAGCACCTACGCGAGAACTGGATAGTGTGTGGTGAGCTACCTTTCAGATGCATTTTTTACTTATTACTACCAATCTATTTTGCTTAATTTGTGAATCAAATTGAATTATTTAAACTTGAGAGAAACCTTTTTAGTGACTGTTTTATCAACTAGCTTTTGTAATATCTATTTCAAATCAAACTAAAATGAACTCAATCTTTTTACTGAAGCTATGTGTTTTCAATGGGCCCTTCTGAAAACGAGCCTATAAATACTGAATGAAGTGTCCTGTCTAAATGAATTCATCTTAATAATAATATTAATAATTCTAACATTAATATTATTATTGATGATGATAATAATAATAATAATAGTAGAAAACTGGGAAATACAAGGTAAATAATGTTGTGTTTAACGTGCTCGACTCTTATGTACTTGGTCATCATTCATTATTGTAAAAGCATATACATGTTAAGATCGAGTGTGCCACAGGTAACATACTTAGCTTGCTCAACAAACATTATGCCCTGACTCCTAATGTGTTATATTCTTGTCTACCTAGTAAACTGTGCACCTGGCTGGTATGAGGACGGTAACAGAACGTGTGTAAAATGCGCGAAAGGGAATTATCAGCCATTGCAAGGTCAGACAACATGCAAACCTTGTCCAATGAATCACACCACATCAAAAGATGGCGCTGTGGAGATGAGTCAATGTTTTATGAAAGGTAAACAAATAGAAATAGAGAGCAGCAAAATGACAATGTTACTGACGTCGAAATGTTCATCTTTGATATTACAGTTATCGTGGTAGTTGTAACTGTTTCTCTTTGTCTTTATCGTTGTTATTATCATCATCATCATCATCATCATTGTTAGTGTAATTATTATCGTTATCGATGTTGTTGTTTTTGTTGTCATTATGGTTAAAGTTATTGTCATTGTCATTGTCTTTGCCGTTGCTTATGTCGTTGTTGTGTATGTATCCATGTATGTATGTATGCATGTATTAATGTTACGAAATTTACTGTTTTTTCCAGTTACTCCGACAACCAAAGCAAGTACAAGTTCGCCCTCAGCCACACCTACTTCGCAACAGTCAATATTACCAACTACATCAAAGGAAGGTGGTACATCATCGTCGTCGCCATCTTCTTCTTCATCATCATCATCATTATCATCAACACCATCATCATTTTCAGTAATAAGCGCATCCTCGCCGACACCATCAACATCTCCCTTACAAGGTCTTCCGGTAGGTTTCATTGACCATGCAGTTTAAATAGTATAGCTACATTCCCGTGTAGAAAATAGCTTCAAACGGAATATAACTATATCTACACCGGTGCCCTGCTTATAAAGCTAGAAAATGAAAGAGGTGTGACAGAAATGGAGAGTGACAGCAGTGTCACAAAGCTGTTGACACTAATTAAACACTGACGATAACTGACATCAGTGAACCAGCGACAGATGGAGTGGTATTACTCGGGATTGGAAGGGAAATCATATAACCATTGAAAAAGATAAAAACAATCGCCCGCCTTATTAACTTCGTGAGAAAGTCAGATGAGAAATCAGGAACTTTTTTTATTTGGCCTAACAAGAGATTAACATCTTTTATTTTTAGCTATCATGCAGTGCAAAGGGTTTAGTTTTGGAGAATGGCGACAAAGAGCTGTTGAACTCAGTGTTGGAAGAGCTTAGCAGGATTACAAACGTAAGTGCTACTGCCTCATTTACTGGTTGAATACGGCGAGTAATTCATCCGAAGACACCTTACAGTGATGCTTCAGTAAATGCTTTGCAAACAAAACAAACAAACAAGCAGTTCAAAAACTTCAACCCTTTTTTAAGTCTTATACATAAATAACATAATATTGATACGGTCTCTACACAGTTAATCTACAGCTTGTTTGTCATAAATTTACATCACCTTACCAATTTTTCATTGGCTTATGATTTGTAAAGTCAGGTGGTGATTAACTTCTGACTTTTTCGTCTTTTTTCCGTATTACACTTGTCCGAAAAAAATTGGTTTTTATGCCCCGAGCGGACTCGAACCCACATCTCCTGGTTACTAGTCAGGCGTGTTATCCATTGCACCATAATAGCTTGCATGTAGGTGGTGATTAGTTCATTCATGTGTCCGGCTGCAGGTTTGTGATAGGGCAATTTGCAAACAAATTAGCGAACAATGAAGGTGTTATAAAATAGACCAATTAGATTCGAGGAAATTGTAACTATTTTGTCAATTGTTCTTGTTCTTCAGGTGGCAGTCTCCAACATGAACGCCAGTGATGTAAAGATTCTTAAAGATGGATTGAAAGTAACAATTTTCTCAAGCTAGTTTATGTCATTCGAATATTGGAATGTCTGTTCCCAAGGCCTTTCTTTGGGTTGACACTGGAAAACCAGTTTTGAAAAAAATGATTTTCTGCGCGGGCGAGTAAACTGAATATGTTTCGTTGATCGCTGCAAAGCCCACGAAGCCTGAGAAACTGGGAATACGGAATTGAGTCTTTGACGTGGCGCGGGTGGGAAGATAAATACAACAAGTAATTGTGTGAATCCGTGGGTTTTTAGTGAACGCTGGGAGCTAAACTGCTGTCTTTCTCAGGCTTCGTAGGCTTTGCCGCGATGACTCACACTTTAAATCTAAGTGCGATGAGATGTCCAATTTCTTTTTAGATCGCGGTTATCCTGACAGTCATAACCAACGTACTCACGAGTCCAAAACGTCAGTAGAGAATCCGCTCTAGAACCATCAGTCTCGAACAATGAAAAACGGATTCCTTTCACGCTCAATTTCCACCTCAACAATTTAGTAGTTAGAAATGCTGTTCTCAGAAATTTCAAAATTTTACAGTCAGATCCTGAAACGGCACCAATTTGTCCGAATCCACCACTTATTTCTTTCAAACGCGGCAAAAACTTGCGAAATTCACTCGTAAGAAGTGTCCTTCCATCCAAACTAGAACCAGGCACTTTCAGATGCTCTCGCAAACGCTGCAACACTTGTCCATTTGTTAAATCCAAAACACACATTGCAGGACTGAAAGGTTCATGCCAAATTAACGACTGTTGTGACTGCACAACTTCTGACGTTATTTATTGCATCACCTGTACTTTTTCCAAAAAGCTTTACATTGGAGAAACTGGCCGCAAATTAGGAGATCCGTTTCGCGAATACCTACTTGACGTGTGAAAAACAGAGGATCAGACATATCCAAACCACTGGCAAGACATTTCAATCTCCCAGGTCACTCACTTGGACACGTAAAAATTTGCGGAATAAACTTACACACTGGATGTAATGAGTCTCGCAAAAGGAAAGATTCAAAATCGGGACCTTAGCTCTCCACGGAATCAATGGTCGTATTTACATAGAAAGACGAATAATTCGTATGAGACTCCGAATTTCAAACAATACCACAATCAAACATTTTGATCGCCATATATTAATATCACACTATTTAAATAATTCTTCATTCTGCTCTGACGAAGGGCTAATGCTCGAAACGTCAGCTTTCAACCAAACCCAAAGGTGAAAAACATACCATATCAACTTTTGTTTATCAACGAAACATATTCTTTCTTTGGTTTTCCTGAGAGGAAAGGCCCGGGGAATTAGTTTGTAAATGTTAATATATCCCCTAAATTTAATAGTTTTTTAGTCTTTAACAGTTGTTTTCTCCTTGGCAACTCTGCTTCTTAAAATTTGAGCAAACTTACTTTTAGATACTGTGTAGGCCTGGAAATATGTCCAGATCCTTCGTATTAAGGGGTATGTCTTTTTGACCCGTCTTGCAGGCCCGAGAGAAGTGTTTCAGGCAATTACTTCTAATAAAAAGGAGGACGCACGAATGTATTTTTCCCGCCAAATTCCCACTGTTTTGTAGCCTGCATGCGTGGCTGGTGGTTTTGTTTGTGGGTGGAAAAGTCGAGAATTGAACAAGTTCGCTCATCCTGGCGCTATAATGGACCTGTCAGTGAAGGGGAGACTGGAGATAGAAAAAAATAGAGTGGCGTGGGTAGTGGAGGGTAAAAATTGGAGAAGGGTCAGAGAAGAGGGAAAGGAGGAGAAGACCTAGAAGAAAAAAGATCTTCATCTGCGTCCCCCCCCCCCTTCTCCCTTTTCCTTCCACTTCCCCCTCTTCTCCTTTTTTTCTCTCTTCATCCTCTCCTTCTCTCACTGGTCCATTCCGACGCCAGAAAGAACAATTGCATTCGATTCTTGACTTTTCCGCCAAGAAACGAGACCTCTAGCTACGCAGAATAACTTTTAAACAAGCAGTAACAGCATAAACGAACAGAAAGAGCCCAAGATCTTTTATTATAAGTTCGTTTAAAAGCTCATAAGACTGGTTTGTTTCAGTGGTGTTAGTACCGTTTTGACTGATTTGCTTGAGGTAAATTCCGAAAAGGCATCCACTTGTAACAGCAGTTGTTCCAATGAACTGCGTTTTTACGTAGTTTAAGTTAGGTTTTATCTGTTTGTTTTTACTGTTGTAAGAAAAAATTCTCGAACAATTGTTTTACCTTATTTTATTACATATAATTATGGTTCATAATATCGATGTCGATGTCGCAGTGTTCGAGTGGTTAGCGTGTCTGACTCGTAATCTAATGGTCGTGAGTTCAAACCCAGGCCTGACAACTGCGTTATATCCTTGAGCAAAGCACTTTATTCGACTTGTTTCAGTCGACTCAGCTGTATAAATGAGCACCAGCATACTGGGGTAAAGTTTGGGAAAGGAGTAGCGCCCTCCCGTACCCTGGTGGTAATAGCTAAAGAAAAAGGAGCCTTTGGGTCGCTTTCGACTGCGGTCGACCACTGAATCAATGTTTGTATTAATAACAGGGTAATTTTAGCCTCTATTCCATTTTATCTCGTTCTTTATACGCATTTGCAGGTGACAGTTTTCCTACCTAAAATCAGTGAAGAAGTACTTGACAAACTCAAAATAAACGGATTTGAAACCATGTACAAGGAAACGGAGGTGAGCTGCTTCATAATAAATAAGGTGCATTGTTGGCAGTAGATATGAAATGTCAAACAATCTCCGTTACCATTTTGTCTTCACTTGTGAAACTTTTTTCAGTTAGAAAGGTACATTATATTCCATTCCATTGCATCACATTATATTACATCACATTATATTAAATTATATACATTACATTACGTCACCTTACCATAGGTTACCTTACCTTACATTCATTACATTACATTACAATACTTTACGTTACATTACATTATATTGCCTTACATAACATAACATAGCATCACATTACATTACCTCACAAAACTTTGCATTACATTACATTACATTACATTACATTACATTACATTACATTATATTACATTACATTACATTACATTTCGTTACGTTACGTTACGTTACGTTACATTACATTCCGTTACATTAAAGTCTTATTCCTAAACGTATTTTAGCTTGTT
>JANRMR010225246.1:0-17387 GCA_025434825.1 Bergia sp. 'catenularis'
GGGGAAGGCTTGGAAAAACTTCATCCACATCGTAGTCCTGTGAATATTCAGCATTCTGACTATTCTAGCGATACTCACAACCGTCAATGCACTGAACATTCCTCAACTGGAACTTCTGAATATGGCAGAAGCCCTCAAATTTGCCAGATTTGCTGATTCTGTCTTCGAAAGTTTAAAATTGAAATGATTGACTTATTCATTTCTGAACAAAACATGGAGTTAAATGTAAGTGAAGACTTTACAAATTTTGATGTTCATTTCCCGAATTTAAAAGAATAATCTAGTGGTGAGTTTGAATAACTTTTCAGAATTTAATGTAAAATTGACTGAGGCACCGTGAAAACGATGCCATATAATCAATTCAGTCAGGCGTTCCTTGCACGCAAGAACCGATCACCTGGAGTTAGTTAAGCTGCATTTCATGACTTGTCAACAGATCGGACTTTTATAATTCTGAATGTCTCTCCATGGCTTTGTAGCTTGAGGAGAATTTAACTGAGAAATTCCGATTTTTTACGCCTAAAATTAGTTACAATTTTTATCTCAAATTGAGTGATTTCCTATAACATTACAATTAAGATAATATGTTTTCACGATTCAAGTGTTAAGTCTAACAACGAATCGCAATCAATCAGAACCTGTGTGTCACTCTTCATCTATTAAACCTGGGCCACATCTTTTCATGGAAAATCGCCAATACTACGAAGCTAAAACGTATTCTCGAAACTCTCCCAATTGGAAAATCCCAAACTCGCCTCAACATATCAGTTGAAGTTTCTGGGTAACTGGTCATATCACCCACCCCTCCCTTAGTTAGCGTTAGAGTTAAGGTTAGAGTTAAGGTTACTTTTAGGTTTAGGGGAGGGGTAGGTGGGTTGTTGCCTAGAAACCACCATTGATCCGCCTCAACAAACAAATCTGAGTCTCATTTAACTTCTACCGCCGAGGAATTAGTTTACTCTTACTTTGATTAGCACTTGACACTTCCTTACTTAGTATAAAAACCACTGTTCAACCTGAACGCTTAGTTCGGAAATATTACTAAATTTGAAATATTGTTTATCAAACTCTTGTCTCATTTAAATCATTTTGACTGTTTAAGCAAAGATGACATGATAATATAATAATAGTAATAATAATGATAATGATAATAATAATAGTAACAATACAATAATATGGATAACAATAATAAAAACAACAAAAGTAATAATAATAATAGTAGTAATAATAAAAATAAAAATAAGTTATATTTAAATTAGTTATAATAACAATAGTCACGATCGACTTTTTTAAAATCTGTTTTTGTACATGCCATCCTGTTCAGTGTTAATCAAACCCATTTTTAAACACTGAAATTGTCCGCTGGTGAGAAACCCCGTGAAAATTAATGCTGTGATAGGTTTAATTATGCAATTATAACTTGTTGTTTTCGTTTTTAAAAATTCAAGAAAGTGAAATTAACAAACATTTTTTACGTTTGACAGAGATGTGACTGGTTTTCTCATCTCCTTCACGCTGCTGTTCTCCATGGCGTTCCTGGCCTCCAGTTTTGTCTTGTTCCTGGTCCAGGAGCGATCAAACAAAGCCAAACACGTACAGTTCGTGAGTGGAGTGGACCCAGTGAGCTACTGGACCTCGGCCTTCCTCTGGGACATGATCAACTTCATGATTCCCACTCTTACGCTGCTCATCTTGTTTGTTGCATTTGACGTCCCAGCGTACCGAGGTATGATATAGAGTACCGTTGTGAATCGTCAATCGAGCGTGATTACCCCCACTGACTTTTAGATTGATATTTGAACAAAGCCAATCAACAAATTCGATCTGAAACGGCCTCAGTACCGTTCAAATATCTTTGATTAGGGAGTTAAAGGAATCAGTTCGGCTACGTCCACAGGGATGGCGCAGAACAATAGTCTTAATTAGGGAAGTCAATTCACTACACGTTTAACAGACATAACAAGACCTCGGCAAACGAGGTTTTCCAGGCTGGCCTGAGCTCATGTAATCTGCTTGAAACTGCTCATCCTTAGCTGGCTCCGAGGTGTCTCTGTCGCAAGGCACTTGTAGAACATTGAGTGTTTTTGAAGTAGAATCAAAGAGTCTTTAACGATACTGCGGCCGTTGAAAATTAAGCATATTGAACTTGAGGCTCTGAATATATTCAGCTAAATATCTGACTGGAGGTAACCGTTGCAATAATTCAAGGCCTAAAAATGAATGTTTCACTCTCGATCGACGATTTATAATAGAACTCACTGTTAGAAGGATAGTTAGGCTTTATCAGAAGCAGAACATGACAGTTCAAAAACATCCGTGAACAATTTTACAAGTATCTCGATGACAGTGTTTTATTAGGTAGCTGCCATTTGGATTTCAGGTCACTGCACAGTATCGTTACACCTCTACTCAAAGCCACAGAAAATAGTGAATATCGACAACAGTTTCGGCCGAATGTGGTCATATTTATAAACAATTGATCATAATATCACCATACGTACACTTTCTGATTACTTGAAGAGTAGTTTTTGCTATAGTGGTGCTCTACGTTGGGATAATCTTCCAAAGAAGACGAGAAGCCTATCGAACTCTAAGAGAGAGATCATAAAATCAGTACCTCAAATCGGACTCCCAGACAACAATCTTGAAAAGAAGAAAGCATTTTTAAATTTTAGAATAATCGTGTAATATAGCAATAATTCTACTGTGTGTAAATAAAGAAGTTAAAAACTGATCTGAACTGAAAGGGGGAACTGGGAAGGGGATAACTTTTGAACTTGCTGCGTTTTCAGGTTTTCGTCAAGTCCTTCTTGCAGACTAATGGGGAGGGGGGTGACCTTCTGGTACCTCCCCTGGGTACCTCCTCTAAAGCAGTTTTTTTTATTCTGCTTTTTTTTACTCAATAGCTCTCCCATGGTCCTTGAAAATCCTTGTAAGCACATAATTTAGAAAGTTGTTAAAATGACAGAAATCTAGTTGGAATTCGGTAATTGCCCCAGTGGTATGCTTCTTCCCGTAGTTTCCCGGCTTCTGTGAACGCACAACAATCCCTTTCTGTCTTCCCATTTCGTCCCGCCCGGGCTTCATCTCATCCTCCCATTCACCCTGGGGGCTCTCCGATCTGAATAAAGATGCCCAAACAAGTACAGAATGTGTCGTCGCTGTCTCCTAGAGTCACATTTAGGGGGTAATTATTGTATGAAAATTAATCAGAAAAAAGTCATTTCATCTAAAAACTGTTAATTTCATTGCAGGAGCCCGCCTTGGCTATGTGTTGCTCGTGATGGTAATGTATGGCTGGGGAGTTATCCCGCTTATGTACCTTTTCTCCTTCGTATTCAAGACTCCATCCACAGCCTTTGTAATGCTGACGATATTCAACATCCTGACCGGTCTGGCGACACTTATGACTGTCAACATACTCAGCATTCCTCAACTGGACCTTCTGGATGTGGCAAGAGCTCTCAAGTGGGCCTTCCTCGTCTTACCCAACTACTGTCTCGGACAAGGAATTTCTGACATCTTCAACAACTACAACAGCATTAACACTTATGACAAGTTCTTTGATATGTGTATGCAATTCGAGCACAACGCCACACTATGTGATACTCTCATTCGTAAAGGAGCCGGTGATGCTCTTCAATTCCAAAGGAATTACCTTGCGTGGGATAACCCTGGTTTGGGGCGATACCTGGTTTTTCTGGCTATCGAGGGAATTGTGGTCTTTATGTTTGTTCTGCTTATCGAATACGATGTATTTAGACTTGTTTGTAATCGTTGTTTTGCGTCTCATCGTCGAAGGAATAGCTGGAGTTATGGTGCTCTGGAAACAACACTGCCGGAAGATGACGATGTACTGGCGGAGAAGCGTAGGGTTCTGTCAGGCCAGCGGTTACCAGATACTCTGGTCGTCAAAGACCTCACGAAAGTCTTCCGTGAAAGAAACAAGGGCTGCACTCTTTTTTCATCGGGTAAAATTTTACACTCCTAAATATCTTACCCTGTCTTCGTTAAGATTTTGATCTTAATTTATGTTAACCATTCATTTGTTTGTCTTGAAGAGGTGAAGTACACGATCTTACTTATTTCTCTGTGATTTCGTAAACTGAAAGGTTTAGAAATGTGGTGGAACACCTGATCGCAAGAATGAAAAGAGGTTTTCGTGGCAGAAGTTCTGCACAGCAAAGTCAAGTGCATTTGTGCAAGACTTCTCCATGTTCGCAATTAGCGCCGGTGTGATGGAGTTACCGATTCAGACTTGAGTTAGACTCTAGCATTGGCCTCTAACTGAATCCGTTTGTGACTACTGTTTCGCTGTGACTTTCATTTTCTATTGACAGTCATGTTTACTGGATCATTATAGGGTTTTTTTGTTATTAGCATCTTAGAAACAGTTGGTTTTAATCCCTCCTAACACAAACTGATTTTATGGATTGGGGAATCAAGGCTGTTTTTACACGAATGTCAGTGATACCATTCCCGGCCTAAGTGTGCATCAAATTCGGCCTTTTTAAAATTACCTTCATCGATACAAGAAATTTCTTTGGACTACATGAATCAACGAAAGAACGGCTGAAGTTGCCAACGCAGAGATTTGAATTGCGTCGGCAGTTCGTTTCGTTGCGTTGCATTATTAGGCTTGACCATGAAACCGTGAACAGGTTGCAGTTTTTCCTTGTTCTTTTAAGAAGGCCAAGAGTTCGTCCCCTCTCCATGAATTTATTTTTTTGGAATTTTAGACAACGAACAGGTATTCGCCCATGCCAGTAATTCGTCCTTTACTTTCACTGATCCCCTGAAAATCTCTCCCAGTCCTCCTTTCTCTCCCTTCTGTTATGCATAACTCGGATTTTTCTGGAACAACTTAGAAATTATATTCTTGTCATTCCCTGTTTTCTTCCAGCCGGTTCTTTACCACTTGTTGCAGTAGATCACCTATCGCTTGGTATCACCCAGGGAGAGTGTTTTGGCCTTCTAGGAATTAATGGAGCCGGTAAGACTACCACATTCCGTATGTTGACTGGAGATGAAACCATGACCTCGGGGACTGCCGTCCTAGACTCGTTTGACATACGAGAAAACATGGCTAAGGTAAAAGCAAACGACACAGGGGGTGCTTTTTTACGAAATTTATAAAACATTAATATCAATTACTCTTTTATTACATAGTCAATAGCATGCGAACTTGAGAACTTGGGCAATTATATTTCGATAGCAAATCAAACTACGAGTTCTGGAAGGGAGTTTTCCATCTTTAGCTCACTTATAGGGATATAAATGATAGCTTTCATTCCTCAATCTAGAGGAAACCAAATAGGCGTAATAATCGGCCATTGGATCGTCCTCATCGAATGTAATTATTTATGTAATAATATAAAAATAATGTTTATAAGTTCATATGGTCTTCACAGATCCTGGGCTAGGTATATGTACATGGATTAAGAAAGAGAAAGGTTTAAGACAGTAGTAACATAAACTTATGGGAGAATTTCAGTTATTGTTATTAATGAGTCTACCAGCTCGTGATTAGCTGTTTGAAACAAAGGTTTTTCGACGGTGTTTGAATTTGAAAAGGTTTGTTTGTAAACATTACGTCTGCTGAAATTCGCCTTTAAGTTTAACTTAGTCAGCAAGGTTTCTTTAATTGTCCTAAAAGTTAAATTTAAAAGCTGTTATATGTTTTCATTTCTAATCTCTCGATATGAATTATTCCAGTCTTTAACGGCTTGTGAGTTTGATCTTTTTTAGTCCCATTTTTTTAAAATAATGGTTCCATCTAGAATTTCCCTTACTGCGAAACTGGTAAATCTATGAATATCGTTTTTCTTAATGAGGCCTGGCTATCCAGTTTCGCCTGAAATCTACTTGAATCTTCTTAAATAGCATTCCTGTTAACCTTGGATGAAGATCGTCTGCTTGAAGCCCGAATACAAGAGATTAAAAGGGCTCTTTCACGGCTTTGCGCATGCTCAGAGCCTGTTTCAAGCTAAAATATCTTTAAACAGGTGCTGTTCAGATACCAATCTAAGTTTTTCAAGAAGTAAAAGCTGCGGATGGTCTGTTTTAGGAGGCAATTATGTTGGATTGTAGTTGTCACTTCTTATGTTCCGGGCCGGAACACAACTAGTAAATTGTTTAGAATGCATAAAACCTTGGCAGAAGTGATCGATTACTGTCTTTTTAGTGGATTAAGATGTTTTATTTTGAAATCCATTGGATAAATAACATAAAAATTCAACTAGTAAATTGTTTAAAATGCATAAAACCTTGACAGAAGTGATCGATTACTGTCTTTTTAGTGGATTAAGATGTTTTATTTTGAAACTATTTTGACAAATAACGCAAAAATTAAACTTCTGAAGAAACGAACACCCATTGATTCAGCCATGAAAGGGCCCCTTTAACTCGGTTGTTCTTCCGTTTTAGGTTCGCCAGCGTCTTGGCTACTGCCCTCAGTTTGATGCGTTGATAGGTGAAATGACCGGAAGAGAATTGCTCTTCATGTATGCCAGATTACGAGGTGTCCCAGAAGCTAGGATACCGGAAGTCTCTGAAAACCTAATTCAAATGCTGCTGATTCAGGATCATGCTGATAAAGTGTCGAAATCGTATAGGTACGTCACTGTAATGGTACGTCACTGACAAGAACCGTTACAACATAGGTACATCACTGTATTGAAACGTCACTGTAATGGTACGTCAGTGTATAAGTACGTCACTGTATAGGTACGTCCCTGTAATGGTACGTCAGTGTATAAGTACGTCACTGTATTGGTACGTCAGTGTATAAGTACGTCACTGTAATGGTACGTCAGTGTATAAGTACGTCACTGTATAGGTACGTCACTGTAATGGTACGTCAGTGTATGAGTACGTCACTGTATGAGTATGTCACTGTACAGGTACGTCACTGTACAGGTACGTCACTGTATAGGTACGTAACTGTAATGGTACGTCACTGTATAGGTACGTCACTGTAATGGTAGGTCACTGTATAGGTACGTCACTGTATAGATAAACCACTGTGTTGCCGATCGCGTCCCTGGTATGACATCTTTAGAGTCGGACCCATTCTCCCTTACGCTCAGACATTTTGAAACTGGAATGATTTTGCAATGTTTTATGGCTATTTTCTCCATGAACAAAAATCCAAATTAGCATTTTTATCCACGTAGCTTACAATGCAGCAGAGAATCTAAACAGAAATAGAAAAATGTGAAATACACACTTCAACTGACGAAACTCGTAAATTGCCATACTAGTAAAAGTTAAAAATAGGTCTTATATTTTCATGGGTTGTTGACTAATTATTGGTTATGATACACCGCTTCTTGGCTCTCTTGACTTACTTCATATACTTGATTTTGGTGGGGGTGGAGGTGGTGGTAGTAGAAGGCAGGTTTATTACAGGATTGGGGTTTTAAGGAAGGGTCCGAGTTATCAGAGGGCTCCCAGTGTTAATTTAAAGTTGCTACTTAAAATACCAACATGAAAGTACTTTTGACGGAAGTCTTTTTCTTTCAGTGGAGGCAACAAGCGTAAGTTGAGCACAGCTATCGCGCTGGTTGGTGATCCGCCTGTGGTGTTCCTGGACGAGCCGACCACAGGCATGGACCCGGTGGCAAGGAGACTATTATGGGATGCGCTCTCACGTGTTCGGGCCGAGGGTCGCTCGATTGTTATAACGTCACACAGGTCAGTTTTGATTGAGTAGTGGCAGTCGATTGAGTACATGTAGAGTAGAGTGGAGTAGGGTAGAGTACAATAGTAGATTAGGCTAGTTTAGAATAGGAAACACAGGAAGACAAGTTTTGGGGTTTTTTTTTTTAATTGGGTTTTTTTCAGCGTTGGCGAATAAACTGAATATGTGGCTGGATCAACAATGATTGATATGGTTATGTTTTTCGCCATTAGATTGGATGTAAACTTATGGATGGCGTAGGGTAGGGTAGGAGAGATTCGGTTAGTGTCGGGTCTGGCAGTGGAGAACAGTGGATTGGAATGTAGTGAAATATAATAAAATGGATATAAATTAGGAATAGAATAGAATGGAATGGAATAGAGCAGAATAAAATAGAGAATAATAGCATAGGATGGAATGGGATGGAGTGAGTACAAGACAATACAATAGCAAGAATAGAATAGAACGGTATAGAATGCTGTTGTTAAATTCTTTTTCAAAAATAGACACATTGTCGCGATAGCGGTGTGGTTTCATCGTAATAAACTTCTTTCCCTAAATCTCTTCAGTATGGACGAGTGTGAAGCCCTCTGTACACGTCTCGCTATAATGGTCAATGGACGTTTCAAATGCCTTGGCAGCACTCAACACCTTAAAACCAAGTTTGGACAAGGTTACACGTTGCTAGCTAAGGTGGCACCTGTGCCTGGAACGGGTATGCTTCCTGATACACGGCCGCTGAAACAGTTCATCGAAGGCTCCTTTCCTGGTAGCATTCTAAAAGATGAGCACGAAGGCATGGTTCATTACCATATCCGCGACCCCAACGTTTCGTGGGCTCGGATATTTGGAGTTATCGAACGCAATAAACTTAGTTATCACATTGAAGACTATTCTGTCAGTCAAACCACACTGGAACAAGTATTCCTGAATTTCGCACGGTCACAAAGAGAAGCCGAAGATTGAGCAAAAGTTAAACGTGGTCTTTTTATGGTGATTTTTATTAAATTCTTGATATCATATAGTAGCTCTACCTGAGCTAAAATAAGAATTTTAGAGAAGTATTGCAGTAGTCATGCAGTATTTTGTCTTCTGATACAAACACAAACAATACTGTTGCAATGCTGTAGCGACGATGCAAAGCTATATTTTCAAAAAAGTTTGACTTTTGAAGAGTACTAGACGTTATACATGAATTGTATGGGGACTGCGGACGCTTTAACTCTTTCAGTCCCAGTCAGTTTATCAACATCTATCTTCTCCTTACAACATCAATACAAAATAAGTTGTTTGGTTGTGAGAACAAAGGATCTGATCATACGCAGCAACTACCTAATATGAAAAGGGAAATTCTCCCAAACCGTTCATAAGGAAAGGATGGACACAGTTTAGGAGAATTTAGCGACACATCATAGTCATGTTTGTAGCTCAAACGGCTAAGTTACCTTATTCTGTACTTTGTTGATAAACGGTAAGCAGCCGTGGGAGTCACAATTGATGCCGTGGCCGGGCAGCGTTGATCACGTGACGTGCTTCTTGGCCTTAGCTCAGTGTATTGACATTTGTGCATTGTGCTTTTCGAAGGTCAAGCTTATACACTCTTTTTTATAAGAACGTGTAGTGAAACTGAAAAATGGACAAATTTAAATAAAAATGCTGAGAGCAAATGGACGTTTATTTTTATATAGTTTTAAAATGTAAAAAAATCAAAGATTATAAATGTAACATTGCAAGAGAGAATTACAATTTCATACTTTCTATAGTCTAATATATAGAGCCACTCATTTTGGTTTAACTAGATGGGGAGAGCAGTCTTTAAATGTATCCGACACATTCTTATTAAGAACACAAAATACACCTTCAGAACAAAAAGAAAGTACAGTTGAACCCCGTTGTTTGGTACTCTCAGGGGAAAGGAAAAATAATTCGCAATATAAATAGCCGATAGTAAATGACTGAAAAATTAAGGCCCTAACCGAAATAACGGGGAGTTCGAATTAACCGAGTTCGAAAGTGCAGGGTTCGACTATTAGAAAACTTCTTACACTATCAGAATGAAATAATTTGTAATCCGTTCCAATCGTCATCGATATTAGGCCATCCGTATGAGTGCCGAAGAAATTTTAATTTTAGCCCAAAATACAGAAATGGAGAAATGCAAATTTCTTCCAACTTTAGAATAGAACCTATATGGAGACAAGTATTGAGAATCATTATATTTTTGGAATTGAAAAGGTTAAAAACACTCTATGCCAAAATTGTCAAGAGTCAAACTCGGTCAAATGTTCGTCCTTAGCCCAAGAAATAAGACGTTCAGTTCAATGTATGAAGAGCTGTACACCCGATCTAGGCGGAAAATAGAAATAACAAGTAGTAAATTACTACACAACAGCGTTCCAGGTAACGAAAGTTTCCTTTCGAAATAACAAGTCTGTCGTAATCACCACTGTCTTTTCTGTGTCCGTTACACATATTAGCTGGTCGAGTTGTGGCGAGGACAAAGGGCAACAACTGAGAAAATGAATTTTTTAATCTAAAATTAGAATAAAATGAACGATCCTTGTTTACATATATCTGGTTGTTTTTCACTGTAAGAAGTGTAATACCTATTATAAGTAGGATCAATAAATTGAAACATAAATCTCCGGTTTACAAGGTGATTTCGCGGTGTGGACTGTCGATAACAGGGCTCTTTAAGTTATGAAGTTGGAGCAAAATTACTCGCCGAGAGGCGGTGAGAGCTCATGAGAGTCGGTGAGTGTTCATGATAGCCGCTGAGAATTCATGAGAGCAAAAGTGAGAGTTCATGAGAGCCGGTTGAAGTTATTGAGAGCCGATGAGACTAGTTCATGAGAGACGGAGAGATTGCATGAGAGCTGGTGAGAAGGTAAAAGTTCACGAGAGCCGATGAAAGTTCACGAGAGCCGATGAGAGTTGTGGAAGCAGGTGAGTGTTTGAGAGTTCACGAGAGAAGTTGAGAGTTCATGAGAGCCGGTGAGTTTTTACGAGAAACGGTGGAAGTTCACGAGAGCCGGTAAGAATTCATTAGAGTCTTAAATTCTCAAATAAATTTCGCTTAAAGTAGCTTGCGCTAATGATTAAGTCGGTGAGAGTTTATGAGAGCCGGTAAGAGTTCATTGGAGTCGGTAAAAGTTCATGAGAGCCGGCGAGAGTTCATGAGAGCCGAGAGCTGTAGAGTTCATTGGAGTCGTCTTAGTTCACGAGAGCCGTGGGGCCGGTGACAGTCAATTAGAGCCGGTGGATTTCATGAGAGCTGGTGAGAGCTCATGAAAGCCATTGTTAGTTCATGAGAGCTGGTGACACTTGGAGTCGGTTGGTGTTCATGAGAGCCGCTGAAAGTTCATGAGAGCTGGTGAAAATTCACGATTGGCCACGAGCCGTTCTTGAGACAATGTTGAGAGCCGGTGAGAGTTCGTGAGAGCTGGTGAGAGTTGACATTAATTAATCTGTACAGTTTTAATTGATAAGAGCCGGTGAGAGTTGACATTAATTAATCTGTACAGTTTTAATTGATAAAAGCCGGTGAGAGTTTTATAGAATTTAAAGTCTCCGAGTCATCTGAGGGTTCACAATTCATGACAGTCCGTTCTGGATAGTTCGTGTTAGAATGTGAGAGTTCGTGTAAATTGGTGAGAGTTCACGAGTTCATGCGAGCTGCTGTTTTGCCTTTAACTTGCGACGTACAACCGACCTTGCGCGGTTTGGCCCACTTACCAGGCGGTATCGTGTTTGCTTGTTTTTCACGGAGTGCGAGGAAGCCACTACACACTCGCAGGCTAATAATGACATGTCAAAACAAGTTAATGGTTTCAAGTAAAAGAGAAGAAAACGATTTTTTCAAGCCATCCGCACGGTATTTGTAATAGATAAGGCAGATCGAATTGTGCTTTAATTGTTTGTAGTAGCAGTTATTTTTACCGAGCATTGGAAAGAAAAAGGTGTCGCAGGGCGACTAAATGAATCATCTCCATCACCACATTCTCCAATCAGATCAATAAAATGTACAAAGAAGTCTGTTCATATATAATAGACTCACCCGCACCCTGTACACAATGCTTAATTTTGTTTTATTTTTGTTTAACTTCAACTACATTTATTTTAATTTCCCAACCACATTGTAAATAAACAACCAGTCTCTAGTAACCTGTTACCCTTCATCAATATCAGCTCTAGTTAAAGGCAGTTGCAATTTTTTAATGTAAAAGAAACAAACTTAAAGTAAAACAGAACTGTAGCGATCTGTAAGTGAACTGCTTTCATTGACACGCAACCCTTTGGCGTTATTTCGTTGGTTTGAAGTTGGTTTTGGTCTGCAGATTTGTGGTTGGTTGTCCCCAAATATGCAGTCAGTTAATCTGACGCAGTTGATCTACGGTAGCTTAACACAAACTTCCGAGCGACGACAAAACAGCAGATTAGCGCGACCCCAGTTAGGGAGCTATAGTAGACTAAAATGTCGAAAACACAATGGCATAATGTATAAAGAAAAGTTTGCAATTAGCTTCAGTTAGGGCAAAACAACAAAAAACTTGCATGGACCAAATCAGTCCAAATTCTTTCGAGTCTGATGCAAGTCAGCAGCCAGTTGCCAAAACAACGGGAAAAGAGAACGTGAGTTATACGCTTTGGTTGACTTAAACTGCAGGGCCGTAGGAAGTAATTTTATTTGGAGAGGGCCATCTTTCTTAGGGGGGGAAGGGGAGTGTCTTTAAAAGAGAACGTGAGTTATACGCTTTGGTTGACTTAAACTGCAGGGCCGCAGGAAGTAATTTTATTTGGAGAGGGCTATCTTTCTTAGGGGGGGGGAGGGGGAGTATCTTTAAAAGAGAACGTGAGTTATACGCTTTGGTTGACTTAAACTGCAGGGCCATAGGAAGTAATTTTATTTGGAGAGGGCCATCTTTCTTAGGGGGGGAGCATCTTTAAAAGTAGAATATTTTGTTTCATACGCACCATAGTTGGGAGGGGGGTGCGGGCCCACCCTCCCCCATACGTACAGCCCTGAACTGCCTGATGAGTCCCTCTGGTCATGGGTTAACTCTTCTCAAAGAAGCAACACAATCATTTTTTGAAAAAGACAGATCTTTTATAATGTTTCATATAATAATTAAAATGTTTCATAAATTAATATTTTATTTCGTTTTCTTGGAGTGACATCGAAAATACTATGACTGAAAACAGTTCATCGAAACCGAACATTCTCCGGCGAGTAAGTAATATGCGAGACAAATGCAAAAGCGAACTTCCCCTCTCAGGGCATACCCAGGCATTTGGCCACATTTTAGCTCCAGATGGCCAGGAATTTGATTACTTCACGAGCTACCGGGCATTTGACAATGCATGGAATTAAAACTCGCACACAGTAAGTTTACGTCATCAGTATTTACGAAAATGCCAAAAGTGCTCACAGCTGTCAATATTTTCGGGTTGGTAGGGTGAAGCTACTCATTCCAGAAAATAGAAAGTAAAAATATAGGGAACACCGCTAAGCCAAAGTTGATTTCAACTGTATATTTAATATTGCATTTAGAAAAATCCGATTCTATAACACAAACTTTATAAAAAAAAAACAGCTAGCTTTCCGAATAAGTCTGGCAGCGTCGAACTGTTCATCTTGCAAGTCGGCTTGATTATACAGTATTAAAGACGACTTGGCATTGAAAGGAGCGTTTGGCTAAACTAAATGCTTCCTGGGCTGGGAATCAGGGACCAATCTTTTTTAAATGTCAAATTCCTGGGGTTTGCCCGGAGTGGTGATGTTCGCTTTTGGATTTTACTCGCACATAAAGCCGATTAATAACTTAGGGAAACTAGAAACGTTCAATGCAACCCATTCTTTGCACTTTCAGTACAACTGCTGCACATTTACGGAAACGCAACAGTTGCTAGCAATGGCTGCCGTACACTAACTCTGGTACGTGATCATGGACAAGAACAAGGCATTTAGATCTCAGGTATCGTCCAACATTTTACATTTCATCTCGTACCCTGAAAATAAAAAAGTGTGAAACTCAGTATATTTAGTTTGCAACATGTAACATTTCAATTTTTCTGTCAGGACTAATAAATTTAGTTTTGCTTAAAAAGTTTGGATGGATCTATGACAACTAAAACTCGGTTGTAAATCTGCATAAAATCTAGCGTCCTAATTTTCAATTTTTAGGGCTGATACGAACCTTCGAACTTTCGTTCGTTCAAGGTTTTCCTTGATATTCAAAGTTTCATTTTCATTATAGAACTATTGGATTTTACAATAAAACGTATTATTCCCAAATAGATATTTTAACACCTGGACAAGCCGCATTGACCTGGCAGTTTTTTTTGCGAAACTCCCCTAACATCTGAGTTCACGAAATAATTTAACGAGACAAAAGTGCCTGAAACTGGCTTGAATTTTTTTAAAACATAACCCGATTCTATTTAAAAATACGACCAGGCCTGGATGTTTGAAAGTGAGTTAAACTAAGTCAGAATTTGGCAAAACTTCAAATTAAATTTATTTATTTATTTATTTATTTATGAGCACGAAGTGTGGTCTTATCAAGTATCGTTGAAACACTCCAAGAACGCCAAAATTACGTAAACGCGGAACGATCGCCCGAATCAGCCAATAAGAAATTCATATAGGCCGAAGTAAACCCAATTGTTGGTTAATAAATTAACCTTGAGTTATCGCTTACCCATTTTCGAACAATCTAGTCCATCTGTATAAAACAAGCTGTAGTTGAAGATTGTGTTTTGTTTCGTTGAACGCGAGTTTTTGTTCCTTCACATCTGTGACATACATTACAAACGAGGTTTTGCTCCTTTTTGTTAGGAGCGAAGGATGATCAAAGTGAGCTCAACTGGTTTGTTGTTATCATGCTTTTCAATACCGTCTGTGTTTTGTGCACAGTAAATAAGCCGCGTTAAAAAAGAGATAGAGAACAAAAAGATATGACAAAACAGGGGTGGCGTAGCGAACTAAAACGTGGGAGGGGGGGGGTGGGGGGTCCTCAACGTTTTCCAACCCAAGTGCATACTCCTACTCAAATTTTCCAAAATTTCGCTTCATCCTTACGCTAGCTATTTTCAGTCTGCCATTGCCAAAAGGATAAAGATAGGTGCTTGAACTATTCTTAAATGCAAGAAGTAGCTGTTCAATCTTCTGAGCAGAAAGTTCCTGTAGAAATGATACAATAGATTATAGATACCTTCTTCTGCGACAGCAAAGCATTCTTACCTGCATGATCAGTTCCATCGAAACATGACACTACCCACTCACAAGTTTGTCTGTCCTCCATTCTGTAACAAAACAAACAAACAACAAAACACAGAAAATGACTAAAAATGTTTCTTTGCAAAATAATCCCAATTCCATGACTCACTTCCCAGACCAATCCATTGCAGGCATATAAATTTATTTAATGGCAACAGAAGAAATCACGAGGGATAACTGGACTCTGGAGAAATTAATTTTAAGAACTCAGTACATAAAAAACATGTGTTTTAACCACCTGAGATGATCTATAGAGATGTTACTATTGTATTGTAGTTTGCCGCACTCATCAAAACCTCACCTTACTACAGCTGTTCCAAGACTGGTGCCATCTTTACTGCATTCAACATGGCAAGTTACAATATTTCCACATGCTTCAAAGAGCTCACATAGTTCCTGGTGAAACAACGATGTAGATGTCAACACATAATTGAGGTTGCTGTCGCTTTTTGCTTCATAAAAAATATTAATGTCGCCTCAAAAAAAACAAGCCAATGAAAGAGAATTGTCGCTGTCAGCTTTTGTCAACTGTTCGCAGTAAACTCCGAGTCACTTGTTACTGATTAACAAGAAGTTTGTTGCCAGCTGAAGCCATATGATCACCTATCGCATGAAACATTTGGAAGGTACCATAAGTTAAGCTGTGTTTGATAAGAACACTGAACATTAATTTACTATAATTCATATTAGCATCTTTGGGAATCAGAATAAACTGAATGATTTTGTAGATAAACATATTTTTATTTTTATCATTATCATCATAATTACATATATTTACTATCATTTTAATTTGTTTCTGTTTACCGGTACTTATTTTTTTAACATTATTATAACCCCTCAACTCTATATTTTCACAGATTAACACACCTTCTCTGTGATGGATGGTGGCAAGTTTTCCACAATTAGAATGTCACTGCCATCACTTTCAGACGGTACTGAAGAGGCCTGGTGAAATCATTGGTACAAATTAATATAAGACATTGAATCTACTCATACATATTTATGTAATTTAACAAAAAGCACTAAAAGACAACCTGGAAACATACAGTGTATGTGGCAAAAGAAGTGTACAGTGGCTAAGACTATAAAATCCTAGTCTGCTCTTTTACATGACATAAACTGAATTATACAGTAGATCGAGTTTTCATAACACTCTTTAGAACTCAATTCTAAATTAGCTTTTACGAAAGTTTTTCAGAACTTAAGAACCCTCCCCCTCCCCAAGGCAGTAAACACACTTACCGATGGTTTGGACACCGTCTTTGGTTTAGATACAGCAGCAAATGATGACGGTTTGTTCAGCTGTCTCTTTTGCACTACTGGTGAACTGTGTTTTACATTACTGCTACCAAGTGCTGGCCAGTCTGATTCCTGCCGACTCTTTTTAAACTTGGATAAGCCTTGCGATGCACTGTATGGCAACCGTGATGCAGACACTGGCATGTCAAAATCAGGGCTCTGTGGAATGAAAACTAACAATAAGTAAGTGAACCTCATATTACTATCTCAGGTATATGATAGTGTGCTTCTGAAAAAATCTATACCTCTCATGAAATATGGAAAATGATATACAGGAAAAATTGGCCAGAAATACAGAGTTTGCAGAAATCAAGCCAGGTTTTTATACTAGCAGTGCTTTGAATTATCAGCAGCCAAAAATCACTCCCATTAACAGCTGCTAACTGCAAAGGGGGATAAACCATCTGGGTACAGGTTCTACAGCTTGCTGCACAATTGCAATGGACTTTGCAACCAAACCATAACAAAATAATCAACTTTGCATAAATTGGTTGTATTTCCACTATGTAGAGTTTTGTAGCACTAATAAAGTGCTGCATAGCACTGTTCATTCTGTATGGGTCTGCAAAATCTAATTTTCTGATTTTTTCTTTGCAAGATTGCAACAACATTTGAAAAGGTTATTCTTAACTGGTAGTTGTTAAGGAATCATGACTTTTTAAAAACATTTAAGGTACAGCCAATTGCCAATTGCAGTAAATCCAGGGGCTTCAAAACAAGGGTGACATTCAATGTTTACTAGTCTCATTTCCATTGCTTATTTTCATCTCTCTATGTGTCTCTAGACCTCTGCTTGTTGCAATTTTAACTCCTACATGTAAAAGTTTCTCTTTTTGAAACCCCTGACATCACTGAGCACCGACTGAAAACACCAACATTTCATCAAAAACCATGTTTGATATTAAGAACTTAATAAAAAAAAGCTGTCTATCAAGTTGTCATCAAAATTAATACTAAACACTACAGAGTATATCCTTTGAGCCTTTGAGAGTTGGAGTGTTCTGGCAGAAAAAATCCTTACCCCATGATGAATACAGCAAAAAAGTTTTATTTTATTGTCAGGATTTTCTTTCTGAACAACAATCGAGGGAAAGAATAGCCTGCATAGCAAGCGCTAAAGGGAAGGGA
>JANRMR010225357.1:0-17386 GCA_025434825.1 Bergia sp. 'catenularis'
GCCAAAAAGTTTCAGTGACTTCAACTATTTTCAAACCAATAACTTGAGTAGTTTAAAAGCGTAGTTTGAAATTTTAAATATTTGTAGACAAGTGCAACGAGCATTATCACATGCTCTGGCTTTTTTAGGAACAAAATATCCAGCTGACATTCAAAATGTTGTACTTCAACAAAGATTACATTGAGAGTTTTCATTATCGTCCAATATTGGATAGATGTGTTGTGTGACAGGTAATGTGTATTATAGTTAAGAATTGCCACTTATGAAAAACTTGTAAATATTCTTGACTCCATACTCTTGAAACTTTATAACATCTACATGTTTACACGTGAGTGTTAAAAAATACCATTATATAAATTTTAGTTACTATTTCATCAACCTTTGAAGCAGTTTATTGCAAGACTTAGTTTCTCGTAGGAACTTGTGTATTATAAACAGTAAAACGGCCATGTGTTTATATGTTTGACAATAAAAGTACTCATGTTATTGTGTAGAAATTGTTTCCTAATAGTTCTTGGGTTGCATTGATTGGTATACATGTAGCTGTGCTAGATATTGTCGATTACTTTGTCTATAACTTTGTTGATTAGATTCCTTTTTAAACCGAACTCCAGTCAAAGAATTACTGGGACCTCTTGAAGGTCTCAACTTAAACCTCATTTGTACGGGTCCTTAAAAACCATGAAAGTTTTTGAATTTTCGTTTTCAAAATTTAAGTACTATCTATCTGCTTACTCCCAGGAGGTGGAGATGGACTTCCCAACCATTTGCTTACTCCCAGTAGGTGGAATGGCTAGGGAGTCAATCACTCTATATCCTGTTGGGGAATCAAATCACTCCATCTCCTGGGAGTAAGCGAATGGTTGGATAGTCAAATCACTCTATCTCCTGGGAGTAAGCGAATGGTTGGGGAATCAAATCACTCCATCTCTTGTGAGTAAGTGAATGGTTGGGGAATCAAATCACTCCATCTCCTGTGAGTAGGTGAATGGTTGGGGAATCAAATCACTCCATCTCCTGGGAGTAAGCTGGTTGGGGAATCAAATAACTCCATCTCCAGGGAGTAAGCGAATTGTAGGGGAGTTGAATCACTCTATCTCCTGGGAGCAAGTGAATGGTTGGGGAATCAAATAACTCCATCTCCAGGGAGTAAGCGAATTGTAGGGGAGTTGAATCACTCTATCTCCTGGGAGTAAGCAAATGGTTGGGGAGTCAAATCACTCTATCTCCTGGGAGTAAGCAAATGGCTAGGGAGTTGATCACTCTATATCCTGTTGGGGAATCAAATCACTCCATCTCCTGGGAGTAAGCGAATGGCTGGGGAGTCAATCTCCACCTCCTTGGAGTAAGCAGATAGTTGGGGAATCAGATTACTTTATCTCATGGGAGTAAGCGAATGGTTGGGGAGTCAAATCACTCCATCTCCTGGGAGTAAGCGAATGGTTGGATAGTCAAATCACTCTATCTCCCGGGAGTAAGGGAATGGTTGGGAGTCAAATCACTCTGTCTCCTGGGAGTAAGCGAATGGTTGGGGAGTCAAATCACTCCACCTACTGGGAGTAAGCGAATGGCTGGGGAGTCAATCACTTTATATCCTGATGGGGAATCAAATCACTCCACCTCCTGGGAGCAAGGGAATGGTTGAGGAGTCAAATTGCTCTATCTCCAGGGAGTAAGCGAATGGTACAGGAGTCAAATCACTCCACCTACTGGGAGTAAGCGAATGGCTAGGGAGTCAATCACTCTATATCCTGTTGGGGAATCAAATCACTCCATCTCCTGGGAGTAAGTGAATGGTTGGGGAGTCAATCTCCACCTTCTGGGAGTAAGCGAATGGTAAGGGAGTCGAATCACTATCTCCTGGGAGTAAGCGAATGGTTGGGGAATCAAATCACTCCATCTCCAGGGAGTAAGCGAATGGTTGGGGAATCAAATAACTCCATCTCCAGGGAGTAAGCGAACGGTAGGGGAGTCGAATCACTCTATCTCCTGGGAGTAAGCGAATGGTTGGGGAATCAAATCACTCCATCTCCTGGGAGTAAGTGAATGGTTGGGGAATCAAATCACTCCATCTCCTGGGAGTAAACAAATGGTTGGGGAGTCGAATCACTCTATCTCCTGGGAGTAAGCTGGTTGGGGAATCAAATCACTCCATCTCCCGGGAGTAAGCGAATTGTTGGGGAATCAAATCATTCCACCTCCTGGGAGTAAGAGAATGGTTGGGGAATCAAATCACTCCATCTCATGGGAGTAAGCGAATGGTTTGGTAGTCTAATCACTCAATCTCCAGCTCCTGAAAGTAAGTGAATGGTTGAAGAGTCAAATCACTCCACCTACTGGGAGTAAGCGAATGGCTAGGGAGTCAATCACTCTATATCCTGTTGGGGAATCAAATCACTCCACCTCCTGGGAATAAGCGATTGGTTGAGGAGTCAATCTCCACCTCCTTGGAGTAAGCAGATAGTTGGGGAATCAGATTACTTTATCTCCTGGGAGTAAGCGAATGGTTGGGGAATCAAATCACTCCATCTCAGGCTGGGAGTAGGCGAATGGTTGGGGAATCAAATCATTCCATCTCCTGGGAGTAAGCGAATAGTTGGGCGATTTGAGCCATATCGGTTCTCATAAAGTTGTTATAAAATAGCGTGTATTGGTGGGCCATTGGAAATTTCTTGTTAGGTGGAGACGTTCTTTCAAGGAGTGGAACGGACAGTTACTTTAAAAATGTTATTGTAGCACAGTGAATCGCCGTGGACGATAGCCAAAACGGTAGTAGCGGTGGGAATGAACCGACAGAGCTGCCTTCGTTGAGAAACCAGAGGAAAAGAGGGCAAAGTAGGCCAAGAAGTGTGCGCCCTTTCTGAAAAAACAGTACCCCGCAAGATGAAAGATGGAGCAGAACAACACCATAGTGGATGAGCTGAGGGTACTCAGTGGACGTCGAACGCAGAATGATGGCAGAATAAGGTTTTACACCCCAAAATGCAGAAATCGGTGCAAACCAGCACTCTAAACATTGTCATGAATTTTGTGAGCAACATGGCAATCTAAATGACAATGACGAGTGTTTAGGAGCAGGTAATGTTCCACCAGGAAATCAAGTAAAATTTGGTATGGTTTCAAGATATATTTTTCTACTGGATCTGAAGGCTGTGAGTGGTGCGTACACTTGGCCGCCACAAAGAAACGTCAAGTTTGCTTTGCAATGTGCTAAGCATACGCCACGACTGTTTGCTGATCATACTTTCACGACTCTCTTCCACGTTTAATTGCATTGATGAACGAACGAAAAACACGTAATAGCAAACTACCCAGAACTCCTTGTGGCCAAGTAAGCGAACGGCGTTGATTTTGTTCGACCTCCGCCCGCCCTTTTTACGCTTGTGAAAGCACAGGAATTCCATGTCACCATATGAAACGTTATTCAAGTCGAGGATTGCCCTCTAATATCAAATAAACTATACTAATTATTGCCAGATGTCTGAACATAATACTAAGAAAATCGACACTTACTTGATTAAATGGATTTATTGAACTGAACAATCAATATATTTGCAATAGATGTATTGTTTGTCATAAAGAACACAAAATTATAAATCTAAACCCTGATTACAGTCTTTTCTGTCTCTCATTCGCTTGCAACAAAATCCTGAAGAAATCCTGTGGAACATGATCCTATTTTCTTCCATAATTTTGGACGAGCCATACTGGTGTAGCCGGTTTTAAAACCAGTTTCTTTGATGATCTTCGCATTGGGTTAACGGCTGACTTTATTGATAGGCGTATAGCGTGGCTGCAGCTCGCCTTTTGTTTTAATGTTTTTTGTTATCATTGGATATTACATATCACATGGATGTAATATACCTTAAAGACTCAAGAAAGACAAGGGGGAGTAAAAAAGTCTAAACAGTTTACGCATGCCAACAAAAACGACACGACACGATTTCTTCACTTGAAGTCAGACTGAAGAGCTGTTTTCTCCTCAAGTAGTCCTCTATTGCTTTTTGCTCGCTCTTCGTAGGAGAAATAGGAAGGAAATCAACCGGAATCCTACCAAAAGTCCAAGAAGCGCATAAATGTCTATCATAAAATTGTTCTGTGAAGAGAAGAAAAAGTTTTATAGTTAGTAGTCACGCCGAAGCATTTCAGGGTTTGTACACTTTCAGAGTTTCAGGTCTTTTTTCAAGCGTTTTTCTGGGGAGTTTCGAAAAACAGCAAAAATATAACTTTGCGGTAAAACTCATTATTTCAAGAACAAGAATTTTTGTTTTGGTAAGAAAAAGAACCAAAATGATTTCTTTTTCCACTTTTCAGAAGTTTTCTTGGAGTCAAAGTATATTTACAGGACTTTCAAGGACTCGGGAACATTCCAAGAAACGTTTTAGCCCAGCTCAGATACCAGTTCTGCTTGGTATGAAACAGAAATTTAGGCGGACAGTAACACTGGGGCTTCAAAGCTTATAAAAGTGCAGTTGTCATGAAAAGAAAAACAGTTAATGTTCACTCTACAAGGAGACAAAAGTATAAAATGACATTCAGCTTGATTAAATACAGTAAAACAACAAACTATTATACAAAACGACATCATCCTTCGTACTGCAATATATACCAATTTGTTAAACGTGGTGTTCGCTAAAAAATGGGTTCCCTGAAGATGGCTTTTATAGTCGAAAACGTTTGGTTTTTGAAATTACATTTTAAACTTTTAAGCCTAAACCTTGTTTTATATGTACCAATTTGTTTACTAACTAAGCGTTTTTAAAATGCTTTTTCAATCTCACTTTTTTTAGTGGACAACTGCAACATTCACCATAGCGAACTTTTTGTGGAGTTTCAAAGCCAGGAATGCTTCTTTCCATTTATGGTAATGATGACGTCATCAACCATAACACGATTTTTGTGTGTCCCCAAAAGAGCTGGTTCACGTATATTGAGCCCCTCTCTCATTAGCCTCCAAAGCAGCCGCCTCATCTCCTTCGCGCAGCGGGGCCTTCGGAAATCGGCCGTCTATAAGCTTTAGTAATACCATCATGTTGTCACGCCCCCAGCTGGAGCCTCTTTTTTTATTCCATTAAAAAACTGGAGCCAATCAAACAGAAGGTAAGTAAATGTTTTCACAGCTCGAAGTTGTTGCGGTAACTGGACCTGTCAAAATCCGTGGGAAATATACGCACATCTTAAATTCATCGCGGTCGAGAAAACAATACTGCGCATCTGACTGGCCCTGATTAGTTGGGCGTGACGACATGATAGCGTTACTAAAGTTTGCAGACGTCCGATTTCCGAGGGTTCTGCTGCACGAAGGAGATAAGGCGGCTGCCTTGGAGGCTACTTTCGCATGGGCAACAGTGACAAATCTTAAGCATATTAACGGGAGGTTTCACTGCAGTATTCGTATGTTTTTAAAGCTCTGAGTTTGATATTTTTATCGTCCACTCAAAGTAGATTAACGAAAAATGTTTCATTCTAACAATTAGGCCACAATAGATTAGGATTAGATTAAACTTAGATTAAGCAAGATTAGATTAGTTTAGACTTGATTATATTAGATTCGATTAACTGGATTTCATCGGAATATGCCAAAGGCAGTTTGGACAAGCATTTGCTCGAAGATTGTGGCTACCATATTCAGGTAAAGTTACATCAAACAGACATTGCATAGTTTCCCATAGCGAAACCTTTTCTTGTTGTTTTACTGTCATCCATTGATTCCAAACACATTGACACGTGACTGCTAAGTCATCTCTCATTGGTAGTTTCGAGAATTTTAGTCGTATTTTATTACGTGTTCACCGCACACCTTTGCGACAATAAGCGATTTGGTGCGATTACATGCGATAAATTCAAACATGTTTGATCGGTACAATTGCAATCGCATGCGAAAAAAATCTCGTCGCAGGCAGCCGCACACGGTGCGATCGATCACATGCGATTTTTATCGCATGCGTTCAAAATCGCACCGAATCGCACAGGCCTGCGGCAGGCTTTACCCAAAGGTTTTAGAAGAAGAATATCTTAATCCACCATAAGGATCTATGGTCAGTCACTTCTGCTAAGGTTCGCTGCTTTCTAAACCAATTTATTACGTCATTCACCTGGAACATAACCTGAAATGAAATTCGTATCTGTTTACAGATAAATCAGCGTGTAACGACATCGTTACTTTTTTATAAGAATTCTTGTTATAAGAATCATGAGGCTCACAATCCCTGAAAAATAAGAATTTTCTGAGAATCATATGCTCGGGCTCATTTTTATTGTTCAACGCTTCTAAAATTTTCAGTACTGTACAATTTACTCCTTTTCTCGAAATGAAGCCATTCTATTGTAAATTTTTGAATATTCGACTGTTTCGACGGGAAAAGAAGTCATTCAACTTTACGTACTCTTTTGACATGACAAATCATTCGTTATAAAATAAATCAGATATAACGCCCGCTCTGACTGACTAGGCAGCGCGTTTTAATTTTGTACATAGACACGTTGCAGTATGTTTATATACAATGCTGGTTTGGTAGTTTTTCTTATCGGAACGGCAGAGAATTCAGAGAGCGAGGAACTACTAAATTTGACTAAGAATCATCTGAGGCTGAAATCTCTGGTACCGCTAAGAATCACGAGGCTCAAAAAATGTTTTTCTAATTCTTACAAAAAAGAAACGGTATAGTTACATTTCGATAAACACTGAGCGTGCGCAAAGCCGTGAATGAGCCTTTTGAGCCTCACCTTGTCAAAACTAAGGTAGTCTATCACTTCATTACCAGTTGATATGCAACCACTTCCCATGCCTGGACTGGATCCGTTTCTCCCCGGAACTGGGACGGTCATATTCCTGTTGTTGTTACAGGCTGTGGAAAAGACAGTAGCAAGTGAGTATCCGCTGGCCATATATTTTGGGCGTATTTTCTTCCTCTGAATTTAACTTGGTGAGTTTTTTAATAGAAATTGCCCGAAAATTGTAAGAAGTAATTGCCTGACAACACCCCCTGCTCTGAAACAGTGAATAAAAAAAACTAACTTAGCTTAACAATCTGGTGAGATGGTAAAACTGAGTTGATTTCGACGAGCTAAAAAGAGAAATAAATCAGCGAGCTCCTAAGTTTCTTTCATGGTGATCAAGTAAATTCAATCATATTAGCAGTAAACGGTTTATTAATGCATTGTTGGTCTCATGCCACCACAAAAATCGCCAGGTTTCTGAACCTTTTCAAGAGAAACGGAACAAAAATCCCGCAAGAATCCTCAGAAAAACCTCTTGTAAATGAGTCTAAATTAAAAACATTTGCAAATCAGAAGTTTTGGCAGCTAGTCTGTGGGTTGTTTTTTATAGTACAGAATTATTCTCCACAAAATTCCAGGAGAATTCCAGCAGTACAAGGAAAATAACTGTTTTTCCAGGAGTTTTCCAGGGCCCTGGAAGAAAAATACAAAATTCCAGGAGTTTTCCAGGAATTCCAGGAGTAGTGCAAACCATGATAAATTTGACCACAAACCCTGAAAACTTAAAAATGACTTAATTCCTTTATCTTAACAGATAAGATGTATATTTTTACGATAATCTGTGAGCGTAAAAATGTTCCAACTATCTCTTTAACGATCTTGTTATGTCCTTATCTGAGGCTAAACGTTACATCGACTATACCACAGCTAAGTGAATTCAGTGAAACACTTCAGGAAGTCCAACAGCACAAATTGCAAGGTGTCTTACCCACTACTGGTCAGACATGATACTCTGTTTGCATATACGTACCTATGGGGCCTTTATAGTCTTTCCACTGGTTAATAATCAGTGCCTCAAAACCATACTTGAACCACGATATGTACTTTAACCAAATGAAGTAGACAGGAACGGAACTAGAAGGAACACATTTTCAGTCTTTGTTTTTAATTGACAAGCTCTGGTTTTGTCATTGCAGAGTTAAGGCTGCCTCACTGGCTCACACACTACGGGTTTTTGTACATTATCGCACAAATTTCTAGGATACGGCACAATATCGTGTGATATTGTAACGTATGAGGCACCTGCAAACACATCGTACGTTGGTTTCTTATCGCAAGAAATTGTGCGGTATCGAAAAGTCTTGGATATGTTCAAAGATTTCGAATCATATCGTAGAATATCGTGCGCCATGTGGGGTCAAATCGCAGAAAACTCGAGCAAATCGTGGCCAAATTTAAGTTTTCGTAAGTAACTACGCATGAGCAAGAGGTATTTCCCTTATTTAGGAAATGGCGTTCCAGTGGACGGAATAAAGTTGATGACAAGCTCTAATACTTTTGTGGTCTGAGCGGACAAGTTTGACTGCTCATAGAAAGCGTACGATAATAAGATCTCGAAAGCGCCAAGCCTGCAGGAGATATGCGAGGGCCTGGACATGGTAATGGTGTCATATTTTGTAATTGATTTTGGCCTCCTTTACAACTGGGACAAATATTTGTTTGGGGCGTCTTTTTCGTTCGTGAAAATTAAGAATAACGGCCAAAGCCAATTCTTCTTTTTTGTCAATAAGATTTCCTGTCAGTCTACACGATTTTGTACGACATCATACGTTGTTCCATCATAGCAAATCGTAGCAAAAATTGTAGCGTGTGAAGCGGTCTTACGTAGTCGAGATTCTCGCCACTAACATGTAAATACGAACACTATTCAAAAGGCGCTGGGGATAAGGAGAAATCGGGTGACAAAAGGATGTCAAAAATTCGTATAATAAAAAGGATATATTTCTAAAGCGAATACTTACACGTCCTTTAAGAAGAAGCCACCGAAGATGAGCAGCGGAAGCATAAGCGGAGCTCCGAGCGCAGAGGCAGCTGTGACAGTCTCTACCATCGTCGAGATTAAGTACCCTGCAAAGTAAAAATATTGAAAAGATTAAAAATTTGATATTTAAACAGTGACAGCAATGCAAGCAAATAGCTGTCGAGTATAGTTTTTGCGATTTAGCTTTCCATAAGCTTACTGGGCAAAGTGAGAAGAGAAAGTTCGGCTTTAAAATCTTACCCCCCATTTCTATGAATTTATCACGCAATGAAGAGTCAAGAATGATTATGGTGCGGGAACGTTGACCGAGTTGGTAAGACAAAAAAGGGTCTGGGGGTGAACCACCATATACTTAAACCTACAACTTTACCGTCATACGGTCTCCAAACATACGAAATGCTCGCGTCACAAAAATAGTCACGAAAAGGATTTTCCAAGTCACCACTCCTGATGCTTTACACTCACACTGCCAAATTTAGAGAAAGATGATTCTTCTACATTGGCTTTTTATTGACTTACCATACGACAATGCAACGTTTGTTATCAACACAGACACAAGGTAACACACCAGGAAGTGCCAGCCATCCGGTCTTAACCCTAGGAAATATAAGCATGAAGAGATAGGCGCCGAACAAACGCTGCACTTCACATGAGCTGAACCTAATGATAAACGAGCTAGGGCAATGTACCATTAGGTTCGGCTAATGTGAAGTACGGCGTTTGTCCCGTGCTTTAAAGAAAACAATCCAAAGCAGAACCTCGGACCAGCCTTACTTTGTCAGCAGTCGCACTCGTTTTCTTTAAAAGATAGTCAACCAGGCTTCGCCTCGTTCACTGTGCACCTACTCACAGAAAACGCAAGCTCATGTTTTAATTGTTAAATGCAAAATAGTGAGAAAACTAATAGGATTGGAGGATTTGCAATAAAAGACGACGAATATATACTAATATAAAATGCATTTTAAAAGCTTACCTGATCAGACCAAAAGCTTAAACAGAAATTACAGTCAAGAGTGTTTCGGGTTAATCGGCAACTCCAATGCTGTAAAAATTACTGACTGAACGGACAGTCGGCAGATAATTTGATCAACAGAGGGGCAGGCTTGTACCAACTTAAATCTGCCTATTTATTTCATTTATTTATTTAATTATTTTTAATCATGGTTTCGCCACAGATATTTTAAAACACTACTAACTACTATGGGAAAAACGAAACTGAATAAAAACAGAAAACACCACGGTAACTTATCTTGCCATCAACAAAATCACCAAAGATTCAGAAAACTCTTCATGTCTGTTATAAGGACAGGATCAATCCCGGTTTCTTAGGAACGACACACCCACCCCTAAAACCAAACCTAAACCCAACCTTGAATCTAACACTAACCTAAGAGATGGGTTGGTGAGTAATTGCTTAGAAACCCGAATTGATATCAAGAACTTGCCTATCATCCAGTACGAGATTCCGATGAGTAGCAACGGACCCACGACGAATATCGGCAGCTAGAAACAAGGTGAACATGCAGAAACGTGTTAATTTGGAGCTAGTTTTACAATTGGGTAGAAAGATTAAGTCGAGGAGATCTGCCTGTAGTTTCAGATGTACAAAACTTCAGGTCATTCCAAGGGCAAACCTTTACTGAAGACAAAAACAATAAGGGTGCCAGAGGGTATTGCTGGTTTTCATTCGATCCCCAGAGATTCAAATGACAAAGGACATGGCAGCCACATTGGTGTACACAACAAACGAAAGTAATTAAAACTCCATTGTTATTGTACACCAACATGGCAGCTATGACGTCACATGCAAACCAAGAAAAGAGATTACTGAGAATGGTCGCTAAAACTTGTCGAAAACATTATATATTACAGTTGTAGTTTTTCGTCTGATTGATCGAAATTTATCGTAGTAGTTCTTGCAAAGTGCCAAAACTAATGCGACTTGGTTTAAAACTGAAGATCTCAATTATCTGATATAAAACTCGCGCAGTTTCCTGCCTCGTGAAACGCTTCCGGAAACAAAGTTTCCACTTGCAATTCCGCATTCACTTCCCTAAATCTTTTTCCCAGCTTCGCGAAAGCGTTCACACTTCGGGAAATGACTCTGAAAATTTGGTGTTAACGATTTCTAGAGAGGTGAACAACAGTTCAAAATTATTGCTGTGAAAAAGGCCCATGCCGGAATTTTGAATAAACAAGAGGAAAAAGAGTACAACACCGAAAAACACCGCCACCACAACCATGTAGCAACACTCCGACCTTCACTTTCACTCACCTCGGCCAGTGTTTTAGACAGGTAGTACACATCAGTTCTGTACAGGCCATTCTGGTGTTCCCGCAAAAAGACTGGCAGTTCAGCAGGAAATACCTAAATTAAAAATAGTAAAATATAGAAAACAGATGATATTGCTGGTACAGATGTTAAGTTAATATGTTTATTCGTACTGGTGTGTATTTAGTGAATAAACCCCTTTTCTTTTCTTTATTTATTAAGTTTCAAATAGCAAAGCTAATCCTGAATCTGCTCAGATGTTGGCGTAATTAGCGGTTTTTGATGGAGGAGGAAACCGGAGTACCCGGAGAAAACTACCGATATCGAAGCAAACCCAGCTCACATTGTTCCCCGGACGAGAATCGAATCCGGGTCACATTGGTAGAGAGGCGAATGCTCTGCCACTACGCCACCCCGGCACCCCGACGCCCTCTACGCATTCTGAGCTATACAAGCCCGAGGCTCAAAAAGTGTCCGAAAAGTGAACATTTGCCCGAGGTGGAGCCGAAATGCTCGCAAAATGTGGCTCATGCTCGAACTGCATGCAAAAATTTGAAGGATAGTTACTCGCGTGAAATCGCCAGTTTTCGTAATTTAGTGCTCAAATGCTCGTGCTCGCGCAAAACAACATTGTGCTCCCATGCTCGATACTCCTAATAAGCACGAAAGAGTTGTGGGTGTACTGAATGTTACTTTTCGTACTGCCCTGCAACCTGTACACGAAGCAAATAAAACCAGCAAAGCACGAAACTGAGCATTTTGGTAAGACCAGTTTAGCGACTTGTCAAAGTAAAGCTCCCATCATGTTTTGCGATCTGGGTATTGCGTCTTTCACAGGTCAACCCTTCTTGAAAAAAAGTACTATCAAATGAAGACCTTAAGTATAAAAAAGTTACATTCCACTGTAAAAAAATCTTCTCCGTTTCAAGCAAAAAAGGAACTGCTCCAGTTACAAATTTTATTTTCCCTGCCACAACCTGCGCACGCTAAGTTTCGGGAATCTGTAACCTGCTGTTCCACATCTGCTATCAACTTGGATTTTATTAAGACAAAAGGGCTTCCCCGATTTTTCCCTTTACACATATAAGCTTTTACTTTGAGGTGGCTCCCGCCAGTAAGGTTTAAAAGAATGCAGATGGTACCAAAAGTATTTAACACTAATGCCAGGGCTTGCTAAGGGAATAATAACAGTCGCCTAAAACTTTTTGTAGTGTTGAAGATATCAGTGTTCTGTTATGCTGAAATTCACTTACAAAGATAACTCCTTGGAGGGATCCAAACGAGAGATTGGTTACCAGGAAAAAGAGGGCACCAGATATGTTCTGAACTCCATTTTGGTCGTACTTCATTTGGAAGTAGATAAGACCAGCAATCAATCCGACAACCTGTAAGAACATGCGCAGTTCAAAGACAACATAAAATTATCCCAATAGAGTATAGTTACGCTAAGCATGAGCTCGATAGGAACTGCTACACTGTACAACTCTCGTTTCCCTGGTTTAGAATGTCAGTCAGTCAGGAAATAAGGTGGTGTTTATATCAGTACCAAACAGCTTCATTTCCATTCCACGCTAAGAGTCTACAGTCGTTTACATGATAGTTTTCAAAGTTGCAATCCCGTATTAAACGACAATTCATCCCAGTATATGCACTGAATCAAGTTTTTCGTTCCAGAACAAAACCTGGTTGCTAGTTTATATCAATTGAACTCGTAATATGGAAGACACGCGAAGATAGACAAAACATTGTACACAGACATATAGTCAGACTAAAATACAAAAGAACAAAGGCAGAGAGCTATGTAGATTCTGAAATTTCTGGAAATGTACTAGTACTAAGCAACAGACACTATCTTACAATGTTTTGCAGAAGTCGAATCCTGGTTATGATAGCATCGCGGTTGTTACTGATCCACGAACGCCAAAACACAGCCTGATACTGTTTCCACCAAGAAGCTTTGTAACTATTTTTGTTAAAAACAGAAGACAAAAAACCCCAAATGAGTTGAACCCTTTAAAAGCTGAAACCATTTTTATACAGGTGCAGCTTACCGAATGTCGGTTTATAACATACAATATATAACTACTTGTTGCATTCTTGCCCCTAACTACAGTGTTGAGTTCCAAACTGCAAAAAGAAAATAAAACAGGGGAAACGGGCACAAATTGTTCCTATTCTTTTGTCACTGACTGAAAGAACAACAGTTAACAGGGGAAAGGAGCACAAAGTGTTCCTATTCTTTTGTCACTGACTGAAAGCAGTTGTTACGGACTTACGCTGAGGGTTGAACAACGAACGCATCGTCTTTGAAAGAGTCCTACAACATCAAGCAAACAAATCAAACTTCAGTGTTGCATACCAAAAGTCAAGTGTACTAAACAGTACATAGCATGTATGGACAGTCAGGCCGCATAGACCACCTGAGTTGCTTTGGAGTTTCAGAGATCAGCTGGTAAATATATGGTTATCTGCCAGGTAAAAAGCTTCAGCTTTAACTTATCAGTAAATTTTATTATAGACATTAAGAGATGCACTGCGCACGCCTTGATCGGGTTAAAGGAAGAAATGAAGAAATATTTGTCGTATCTCGACGGAGGATGTTTCGCATATCAATATGTTCCGTGGAGTTACAGAACCGGAAAACATCACAATCGTAATACAAAACTGATCGATAGATAACACGGATTTGCTCATTTTGAAAATTAGTAGTTAGTACAAGAACCAAGAACACCAAATGGAATAAGTCTGAGTACCTGTCTATTTAAGCTTCTTGCTTCCTCCTCTTTTTTCAGTTCGTCATCCTGATAGCCATCACACAAAACCTGGAAAAAGAAGCACTATTCACACGACATTCGAGTCACGTCATGCTCGTATCTTAGTACATATAGATAATCGCGGAAATCCAAGTAAAATTTCAGTTTTATTTTTGTGGAAGGTTATAGCATTTAATTGTAAACAGTTCTAATACTTTTAAAGCTAACTAGTTACCCTACGCGCTATTACTAACTGACGTGTTCAACAGGCGCTTCAAGGAAAGCCAATTTAATAGTCCTCATAACGTTGACTGACTTAAACTTACTGTCCGTTTCATTACTTATATCTGCCGGTTTAGTCTTTAAAAAAGTTTGATATCATGATTCTAAACACTGAATCAGTCAAATGGACAGAAATACAGACCAGCAAAGAAACAGAAATGGCCTGCTTTCAGACAGACAGATAGGTAAGCTGAATGACAGACAAACAAACGGAAGGACGGTAGTCATTGATAGAAAGATAGACTGGTAACAAAACAGAAACAGAGACAGTAGTGCTCTAAAGACAGAAAGACAGCCAGAGAGACAGTTAGACGGACAGATAGGCATCTGGACAGGTAGACAGACAGACATCAGACTTACCTTAACCCTTTCTTTGCACTCCTCCTCTCGCCCTGGTACAACCGCAAGTGTCATCACAAAGTAGTCTGCTGGATTGAAGTTCGTCGGACACTCGTAACCAAATCTACAATTTTGGAAAAAATAACGCTTGTTTCACTTCTTCCTTTCTTTATTTCATCGTTAAAGTCAATAAAAGCATCCACCTAGCGCTGCTAGTAAAATGGTTACATTTATGCTAGTGTTTTGACCACTGGACCTGCAGTGGCGGGTTGGTTAATCTGGTCAGTGTAAAAGTAAGATAAATAATTCACATCGTGTTGGGCAATTCCACTCTCCTGTCTCCCTTTCCTGCCTGACACAACCCAATGTCACACACACACACACACACACACACACACACACACACACACACACACACACACACACAGAGTACAAATCTGCAAGTGTTACAAAATTAAATTCATAGCTAGCACACGTCTGTAAAACTCCTTTGGAAAACTTCCAAAAACATATATACTGGTTCTCTCACTACTCAAACATTGATTCAACATTATAAACACATCTTCTTTACAATAGAATTGAGAATTCCAAGTATTGAACCTGGCAAAGTGCGAGAGAGCTTCTGCAGATGGTCCAAGATACGCCACTCTCCCTTCGGCCATCAACAGGATGCTGTAACAAAATGAGATAGCCAGACTTTGTGGGCACAAAACTTTTACATGATACCGGTTCCTCCTAACGCGAAGCGCTTTCTTATTAAGTGGATTTCAGATGACGTTACTAATCACATTTTGACTCTCTAGCATGATACAGTATAAACTTGACTTCAAGATTAAAAAGAAACTGTCCATAAATTGAAAAACATGGTACAGTTATTGAGTTAAGGCTTTCCAAAGATTTGAGCATGATGTGTTGAATAGTTTTGTAGTAATGTCACTTTGAAAACGTCGAAAATTACAGAGAATGCATGGCTGGTGGAAAAAGTTGCCTCCGACCATAGGAATCCCATTAAGTTTGGAAATTTCTCCCAAACTAGTCGACATATCTATCTAAAATCTTCAGTAAATACTACTCAGGCTTGAGCTACGATATATCGAATTTGTGAACTCATTTTGTTTTAAGTTTGAACTTTTAAAAGTTTACGCTATTATACGCTTGTGAATCAAATGGAAACAATGGTAGGTCATCAGAAATTCACCACCCTATTTCACTATGACGTCAAATGCAGTTTGTTTACACCATCTGCACTCTCTACAAAAGTCACCATACTACAACCTTGTTCCCAGGGCTTTTCCCTAGCAAAATGGAGGGGGAAAGCCCTGGGAACGAGGTTGACCATACTATAGTTTTGGAACTTCAATGAAGTGATATTACTGTTTACTAAATTTTCGATGAATTCGTGAAATACATTTACAGCAAGATGGGTCGCAATACTTTACAAAAAACTAACACCGTTATACTGTGGGATTGAAGATTGCATGGCAAAACAAAATGTGAACATAACATTGCGATTAAGGACTTTTTCAGTTGAAGTTACAACTAAATCGTTCTTGTGGTCAAATAAGCCAGCTACCCTAGAGTTTGGTGAATAAAACGAGCACTCTAGCAAATCTAAATACCGCAAAATTCGGAAAAGCCCAACGGCTGATATTTGATGAAAAACTCAAGGGCACCACGCTTGCTCCAAAGAACTCACAGTAATGAAAATGTTGTTTTGCAGTAATTTAACCAACAAAAGTTGAACTGACTCTTGCCGTTTCTTTGATAGTCTTAGTTTATTATACGATCAAACACACTCTTCAAATAAAAGAAAACTTAAAAATTTAGAATGTGTAAAATCAAAGGTACTACGCGTTTCCAATTTTAGAGTATAAAATGGAGGGGAAAAGATCTTCGCTCAGAACCACTATAATATCCCGATATTCACTAATATGTCAGTAACAGTTTCAAAATGTAAAAGAAAGATGTTCAAATACCTATCAAACATGGCATATACTTCCGATGAGGGTTGGTGAATAGTGCATATTATGGTATGGCCACGTGAGGCCAGTCTCTGTAGAGCTGCCACTATATTCTGGGCCATGAATGCGTCCAGTCCTGACGTAGGCTCGTCCGCAAACAAAAGGGGAGGGTTGTTCAGCACCTTGTGTACGTAATAATAATAATAATAATAATAATAATAATTATAACAATAACAATAATGATAAAGAATGATAATAATATATAGATAATGATAATGATTATAATGGTGTTACCCAGACGGCATTTCCACAGAGTGGCTCTTCCTCCATCTGGGGGACCAACGGCTTAACGTCCCTGTCCAAGGACGATATGATGAAAGAAAGTCACCTATATATTCAATCCTATGACCAAGACGGGATTCTAACTCGAGGCCTTCAAGTAAACAGTCCAAGATCTCATCAATTGAGCTAACATCGCACGCACACTTCAGTTGTAAAATGACAGTTTTATGCACGATTATTATACAACTATCCTACGACTGAGCACTGATAAGTTGCAATACTCGGAAAAGTAAAAAAATATAAAAAAAATTAAGCTGTGTCTCTAAAATTTAATCAGAGTAATCAGCTTATCGGTTAGAAAAAAAAGAACACCACAACTTGATCATAGTCGGAGAAATCAAGCTCGAGTTGATACGTGAAAAAGGAGCGGCCCTTTGAAATATTATCTCTAAACACACTCATCTTGGTCCAAAACATCTGCAAGGCCAAGTTAAGATGGTTGGCAGGTAGAGATAGTGCGGTTTGAAAACTAATTTGAGAAGTTAAACTGATTTAAACAGCAGTCTGGTTTCTTTATATGTACTTCCTTTATATAAAAAAAGTTTTGTATACTGCAGTGAACTATTTGCACGTATCATCAATTATGGGGAGGGGGTCGACAATTTTAGTTTGGAGTCACAGAAACATTTTGGTCCTCCCTGTAGCTTGAAAAAAAATTGACTTTCTTTAACCCCCC